>PVKE010004994.1:0-61379 GCA_004027555.1 Craseonycteris thonglongyai | reverse complement strand
TCAGTGCATATTTATTTCTATTTTACTTTTGACAGATAGAGAGAGAGACAGAGACAGAGACAGTTAGAGAACCGAACTGTGGGAACTCCCCAGTTCAGCATGTGGGTCCTGCCTGGGCCGGAGCCGGGATTCGATCCCCGGTCCTCGTGGCCTCAAAGCGAGCGCTCAACCCGCTGAGCCGTCCCGGCTTTCCCCCTTGATTTACACTATTAATACTATTGGAAGAGATGAACTTTACAAAAAAATATATTATTCTAGCCAAATACTGGAAATAAATAAAAGCCGCATGGTGTGTTTTTTGTCATACAAAAATCTAATCAGCATTTCCTAGGTTAAGAATGTTGCAGAATAATGAAGCCATACTGGTCTGTTTTTTATGCACTGAGGTAGAGTACATCTTAAAATGATACTGTACAAATGATGAAGCGTCTCATCCCTATTTTAATAATCTGATGTGCAGTATGTGAAGTAGTTCCAGAGCAAACCCAGCCATATTGAGGATGTTTTAAAAACTACCATCCAACGAACCCTGCATTATTGAATATCTCTTTAATTGCTAAATGATAGACTAGTTGGCCTAAGGCAAAAAGATCTTGCTTAAATGTATAACTTTGCAGTATTTTGAGAGAAAATGGACATTTTCATAGGGCTTCCAGTTTGGGGTACATTGCAATGTCAACTGTGGTGTTTTAATGTGTTTTTAATTTAGCTGAGCTATAAATATGCAAAGTTGGGTGAGCATAAGCCCAAGTTGTCTATTTGATCACATGATACTGAGCCCTGCTAAGACCTGTATGATACCAAATGATTCCCTTGGCAGTGTTTGTTGGAGTAATTAGCATCTGTGATGAATGAGTGCTGAATTGGGAAAGAGAATGTAACTGCAGGATCACAGGATATACAGATTTTTTAATACACATATAGTGTAGAAGAGCAGGTTTTCAGAACTGTAGTTTTCTGACGAATAAGGTTATTTATGAAAAATGAAGCAATACATTTTAAAATAGCAAATCAGAGCAAGAGTGGAATGTATTCTTTTAAAGATTTGTTTTTATTGTTTTTGACACAGAGAGAGATACAGAGACAGAGAGAAAGGGGAGGGCCCAAAACAGTCTCCATAGTTGCACATCATTGGTTTTTCCACATACCAGTAGTTTCATTCTACAGGTGGGCGCCGGATGAGACCCCGGTGAGAACCGAACTGGGGCACTCCCCAGTTCAGCATGTGGGTCCGCATGGGCCGGGGCCAGGATTCGATCCTCAGTCCCCGGAGTTGCAAAGTAAGCACTTAACCCACTGAGCCATCCCGGCTTCCATATATTCTTACCTATTATGTGTCTGTCAGGGAAGGCTGGCCACAGCCCTCCAGCACTGATCCTGTTGTGGGGACCCTCCCATCACATGTCCAAAGAAAACAGTTTTTGAAAACCTTTCAGTAGCTGTTTTCATAAAAATTTATTGTTGGGTATTCAAGTAAAGGACTAGTTTGGTGGAGGTCAAGTCATTTCTAGCATCTCTTGGTAAATCAGAGCAATGAAACTTATTCTGCTTAGAGTTGACCCAAGGATTGAGTGGGGAACTGGATAAATTAGTTTTAATCTAAAAACCTTGACACTAACAGGGTCTGGAGGAAAAAACATAGGATTATAGGAGTTGGGAACCCTGTGTAGCCACCTTGGCTGCCCTAGTAGCTCTTCCTCTGTTGGAGGACACATTTATCACCATACTACTACAGAAGGCCATTTCAAAGACCTTCATTGGCAATGCTTTGAAAACCTGAAAAAGCACTAGAGATACAGTATAGTTATTAAGTGCCATCAGGTCAGTTACGGCCAAGTCTATATTATACTATGGTGTTATATTTTAGAGTTCAGTCTGAATTTTATTTTGTAGCCAAAGAAGATAATCTGTAGTTTAATTTAGTTCCTTTTGAAATCCATTTCTATTTTTAGATGGTCCCAGTGAATACAGTTAATTCTAATTTTTCCTTTTTCAGTGCTGATATATTTTAATAGGTGTGTGTTGTAAACTAACTTGCTTATCGAATGAATTGACCTTGGCAATAAGTGGAGTGACAGATGCCACCGCCAGATTGTCCCCCAGTTTTAGTGTTAACCAACTCTTCTTTTCCAGTCCCAAGCCTTTGATATCTAATTTTTCAGTCCCTTTGTTGTAAGGGTAACTTGAACAGGCTTCAGCCCTTTCTCAGATTCCCAGGGCAGGACTTGAATGGATTTGACTCTGAAAATGTTCCTGATGCAGTTCGTTCAGTTCTTGCTACTGCCATACTTGATTCCAAAGATTCACTCTTTCTCAACTGGTCTTGCAGGGTCAGGCTCATTGGTTAAAGCTTGTTGTGTATTTGGTGTGGAGGTTCAAAATGAAGGAGGGATTCCACTTTGGGCATTGGACCTAGAAGCAAAAAAATAAGCATTCAGTCTAAAAGCACCAAGTGCTCATTGTTTAGGCAGCTGTTAATCAACCATGTTTCTATGAAAATAAGTCCTTTTCATGAGGCAGTTGTGTGGGAATAGCTAATTCTGGCCTGATGCTGTGCAGTATGAGGTTAAAAACATGGTAACTTGTCACAACACAATTCTTCTTGTTCTTTCTGCTGTGGGCTGACTGTACATTACTTGCTTTGTTTGCTCTAGAATGGAATCTACTCATCATTTACTAAAATGAAATGCACTTCTTGGGGGAGGCAAAGTCCAGTTCACTAGAATCGTGCATGTTAAAGAGAAAGGAGCCCTGCTCTCTCTATGACTAATTGTTAGGAATGTCATTTAGCTTGTTTAAATCCATCTTCCAGTTCTGGAGTTGGCTTTTATACGCTGGACTGTTTTGTGTCTTAGTTTAAAGAAATTCATATTCATTGCCTGTGTACACTTTTGTTCCTGGCAGTACAGATTAATTTTTAAAGTCTCAGGCAATTAGATAGAGGTGAGCATTAGAGAGAAAGCAATAAAGTGCACAGTTTTGGAATCTCACAGGTGTGGGATGATATCCTGACCTTGTGCTAGTTTTAACCTTTCTAAGCCTTAACTTCCCCCTTTGAAAAATGGGAATGATGAAACTCGCACGATAAAAAGAGAATGTGTGGGAAGTACCTGGCCTCCCTGATGATCCCTCATCTTTCTCAGAAGTCATCCTTCTTATTGTTATTAGAAGCCTATGCTGAGCTCACTTACCTCCATGGAATTAGAGTTTCACAGAGCACCTTTTAAGTAATTCTATAGATTGTTTCTCCTTTGATTAACAAGCTTTATACTGTCAACATAACATCTATCCAAGTGTTTAGACACCTTTGATTTTCCTCAAGAATTCATGTATTTTTAGCCACTAGCTAACTAAAGAGAAGGCTAGATCTTCTCAAGTACCATTTGGGCTTAATATTTCTTTTGAGTTTACTGCTCTATTTCTGCATAGAAATTTGACTCAATTTCTGAAATCCAGTGTTGGAGAAGCCATTTCTTCAACTCTCTTGGCATGTCTGCTCTGAAAGGATAGGTTCCTTATAGTTTTTACAGTACCTTGTTTCATTTTGAGTTACAAGATGATATGCACCATGTAGTTGGTCCCATAAGTTTTGCAGCTGGGAGATCCTTCTTGAGGACTTTTAATAGCAGATGGCCACTTTCTAGCATTATGACAGTTGGTATAATAAAATTACTCAATGTTACATCCATCACAGTTTAAATCTGTTAGCATTTTATAGGTCATTCTCACTTCTTTCTTCTAGCAGCCTTTTCATGTTAGAAAGACTTGTCAGGACAGTGATGGAGAAGACTAGAAGGAAGATCGCCTCAATAACAAGAGTGCAGCTTTGCCATTTGTAGTTTAAAATACATACGTGAATAAATCACAAATCTCACTGATGCCATGTGCATAGAATCAAACTGTAAACTTCCATACCATCATCAAGGTTAAGAACTATACTTTTGGGATGCTGGGATGGCTCAACAGGTTGAGTACTTACTTTGCAACCTCGAGGTCCAGGGATTGAGTCCTGGCCCCGTCCCTGGCCTGTGCATAACCTATGTGCTAAACTTGGGCACAGCTGGTGACTGCCGGGATGGCGGTGAGGGTTCTTGTTCTTGCCTCCCATGTAGGAGGCACCCAGTTCGGTTCCGCCCCATGCGGCCCTGCATACACCTGCATGTAATGAAACTATGTCACAGCTGATGATGTACAACTCTGGAGATTGCTCTGGGCCCTCCCCTCTTGTCTCTGTCTCTTTCTCATCTTCACTCAAACAATAAAATACATTTAAAAAAAAAAAGAAAAAGAACTATGTACTTTTGTCTCCTATAGGCAGCCCTTAAACTTGGTTCTTTTTTTGCATGTGTGGAAGATAAGAAATGAAACAAAGATTATTCTGTATAACAAAAATGCTCATATACTTTGTTATGATGCAGTAATCATTTTGGCAAAGAATTATCTTTGTCACTCAAGTGGGTCATTAGAATGATTTTGGGTCTCTTTGATAGCAGCTACTAGTTTGTCCTTTTAAAATGTTATTAGTCATGTCTGGTTTGATTCTAGTTCCTTGGCCGGGAATGTCATTCCCAGTGATAGAACATTGTTCCTTTTGGAAAGTGCAATTTGTCTAATGGCACAGCTTCAAAAAATGGATCTTGGGTTAGGGCAAAAATTATGATACTACTCATTTGGTGGTTATACAAAGTACTGCAGGGATGGTAGAGGGGGCAGTAGGTACCCAAATAGATGTGATGGGCAGAGGGAACACCAGTAGATGGGTACTTCTTAGAGCATGGCACTGGCAGCCTATACCTCACATTTCCCTGTCATCCATCTTGGTCTCTGCTGCCACTCAACTCTGTCCTCCATCTTAAATATCAATATGCTATGCTATTAACTCCTTTATGTTTAAGACTTACTGTTTTTGACAGAGAAAGAGAGAGACAAAGAGAAAGGGGAGGGTCCAGAGCAGTCTCCATAGTTGTACATCATCAGTTTTCGTTCCACACAGGTGGGTGGGGGCCACACAGGGCAGGTGGCTTCCTGCATAGGAGTCATGCCCCTCGAACCAAGGGACCAACTGGGGGGCAAGAACTGAACTGGGGTCCTCTTGCATAAGAAGCGCACCCCAGTTTAGCACATGGGTCCTCACGGGCTGTGGCCAGGATTTGATTCTCAGTCTTTGGTCCCCAGTCCCTGGGGCTACAAAGCGAGCCGTTAACCCACTGAGCCATCCCAGCTTCCCTGTTATTAACTCCTTTGCTCTCTGCTTTTGCTCTGCTTGTCCTTCTAATGACAAATGCATGAGCCACTTTTCAAGAGAATCATTAAAACTCTTAAGGATAATGACCCACTTCACATTGAGAAATCAGTTGCCCCTGAATGAAATTACCTGTAGCTTGTTTTTTGTGTGTTTGCTAAAATGGCAGCAGTTGGGACAGTGGAAAGGAAATATAAAGATTCAGTCTCGGTGAGAGAATGTCTAAATTTGCCTGTTGTAAGGAGAATGACTACAGGTAAAAATAGTGAGGTAAGGCATGTGACGTAAGAGAGGTTTTCTTGATTTAGTTTGAATGTATCTTAAGTAACAAAAAATAGCATCTGAACAACCTGGATTCTTTTATTAGCACCTCCTTTTGGTCCATCAGCTAATCAAACAAATCTATAAATTTCTTCAAGTATCACACTAACTTTCAATTCAATGTGCCAGGGGCTTTAGACCAAAGATTGCTTCCATGAGATTACAGATGTTACTGTCTAGGTATAGATAGTAACATGGTTCTCTTTCTCTTTCCTTTTCAGGGAAGCAGAGTCTTTCAAGGAACAAGGAAACGCATACTATGCCAAGAAAGATTACAATGAAGCTTATAATTATTATACAAAAGCCATAGGTGAGAAGGACCTAGTGCTCATGCTGGAAAATAATTTGCCAAATACTGTTTTAAATAGCTCTTCTATAAGAAGTAGCCTTTTACTAGTGGGTTGATAACTGTTACTGTGTAAATACCTTCAGGCTTAATGACCTCATGAGGGAATTAAGTTTTTCTAGCTCAAATGAGTAGTTCTTTTGGCCAATTAAAAGCAATTCCAGGAATTCTAGATATTATGGCAAAAAGATGCCCACCTAAATGCATTTCAGCCATTGTCAATTCATTTACTATCTTAGAAAATGGCCTTTGTGGATATTGTCAGGTCTTAATTACCTCCATGCTCAGTTTGCCAGCATATTTTAATCCCATGTCAGCATTTTTCTCACCTTACTTGCTTTACAGGTTCCCCACCCCCAAGCTAAACGAATGCAAATATTTTCATGGCTTATTACATAAAACACAATTCATTAAGAAGATAAGTATGCTGACCCCTCCCTCAAAAGATAATCAGTGTACTTTAAAGTTGAGTAGAAATTATTTTCAACAATTTTTTTTTTTTTTAATTAGTTGCCCCATTGCTGCTGTCCATTTGCACAGTCAAAAATTTGGCTGTGGCCTTTTAAATATAGTGTATCGACATTCCTATTAGAGTTTAATTGCCTTAATATAGTTCTTAGAGAGATGGCCTGTGAGGTTTTGAAGCAGTAACCCATGCTAAACTTTGTTTTACAACTTGATTTTCCTGTAGATATGTGTCCTAAAAATGCTAGCTATTACGGAAATCGAGCAGCCACCTTGATGATGCTTGGAAGGTTCCGGGAAGCTCTTGGAGATGCACAGCAGTCAGTGAGGTTGGATGACAGTTTTGTCCGGGTATGTAATGAGGCTTTTTGGGGAGGACTGAGTCGCTGCTGTTGAGTTCCTCTAGCCCAGTGCTTCTCACTCTCAATGCTATCAACATTTTGGGCCAGATAATTCTTTGTTGTGGGGGAGCATATCTTACACATTGTAGAATGTTTAGCAGCATCCCTGGCCTTTAACCACCAGTTGTAACAAAAATGTCTGTAACATTGCTAAGTGTCCCATGGACAGCAGAATCAACCCTAGATAAGAACCACTGCTCTGTCCATTTTCATCCCATGTTGGTTTTGTGTAAGTGTTTGTTTCTGCTGTTGATTTCAGTGTACTTGGCCACTCATGCTCCTTGTCTTTCCTCTTTGTGTTTCTTCTAGGGACATCTACGAGAGGGCAAATGCCACCTATCTTTAGGGAATGCTATGGCGGCATGTCGCAGTTTCCAGAGAGCCCTAGAACTGGATCACAAAAATGCTCAGGCACAACAGGAGGTATGGATCTGAGCCTGTCTGTATTGAAAGTGGCAGAGGGAAGCCGGGATGGCTCAGTGAGTTAAGCGCTCACTTTGCAGCGCCAGGGACCGAGGATCAAATCCCGGCCCCGGCCCGTGCGGAACCATATGCTGAACTGAACTGGGAGCTCCCCCAATTCAGTTCTGTCTCTGTATCTCTCTCTCTCTCTCTCTCTCTCTCTCTCTCTGTCTGTCAAAAATAAATAAATAAATAAATAAAAATATATTTGAAAGTGGCAGTGTGCTATATTTGGGAAGAATAGTGTATTGGGAGTCAGAACTGAGATCTAGTCTCACTTTTGGGTGGCTATAGGCAAGTATCATGGTCTCTCTGCCTCGACTCCCTCACATGTAAAAGGAGTTTTGAATATGACTTTATAACTTTAGAAATTTGTGAAAATTGGAGGGTTTCTGAGATGGTAGGGGGCATAGGCAGATGCATTAAGAATTGATTTGGGGGGAAGCTGGATGGCTGAGCAGGTTAAGTGCTCGCTTTGCAGCCCCAGGGCCCAACGATCAAATCCCAGCCCCGGATGACCCATATTCTGAACTGGGGTGTGTGCTCCCCGGTCAGTTCTTGCCGGGGCCTATATGGGAGACTCCCAGCCCAGTTGCTGCCCTGTACAGCCCTATGCCCACCTGTGGAGTGAAACTATATGGGAAACTAATGCTGTCAACTATGGAGACTGCTCTGGGCCCTCCCTCTTCTCTCTGTCTCTGTCTGTCAAAAAAACAATAAAAATCTTAAAAAAAAAAAAAAAAAAATTGATTTGAGTGTGGTTAAAGAATTTGAGTAAATTCAAATCCTTATTAAATTGATAGCAAATAAAACATATTTTAGTTCCATCTCCACATATGCTTAACACGTTAAGCGCCCAGGCTATTGTGTCTTGCTTACCGCATGGCCCGTTATATCAGATTTCACCAAAATGCTGGCGACTGGAGATCTGTTTAGGTTGCGATAAGGCTGAATGTTTATAGAATATATTTACTGTGTGAATATTTATTATTTACCGCAATTTGTACAATGTATTATTTTAGAAAAGCTTTATATTTAGTCAGTTGTCTGCAATTCTTGTTCCAGTGCAGAAAAAGATTTTTCTTTACCCATGAACGTGAAAATGTCCCCTAAACGGGGAGAAATTATAGCGAAGGAAAACAAAAAAAGAATAACCGTTTTAAAATGGAAAGACAAGCGGGATATATTATTTAAAATTTATTAATAGAATGTAATTTTTTAAATTTTATATCGTCAGCTAACATAAAATACTGCTGCCTGCACGAAAAGTATACTGTCAGTCACCGGTGACTGACGCGGTCCGAACGGAAAGTTCAGTGTCAGTCACCAGTGACTGGCATGGCGCTTAACATGTTAATTTACCCTGGGTATATTTGAATAAGAATCTCCAAACTTATACTTAATACCTGACAATGCCATGTCTTTATTTTGTATATATCAAGGCATGACTCTTATATTCCTGACTTTTAATTTCAAACTGAGGGTGAGGTTTGGGCCTTAGCCTTCTAATTAAGGGATCTTAGCTGCATTTTCACCAATTTGATTTATGAGAAGTCTGTGGTTCTGATTTTCTTGAAGTTACAAATTCATCCAGGCTCTATTGATTTGTGTGGTTGTTGAATCTACAACTTTATTAAGACTTTTTCTTTATCTGATTTTCTGGTGTAGTTCAAGAATGCTAATGCAGTTATAGAATATGAGAAAATAGCAGAAACGGATTTTGAGAAGCGGGATTTTCGGAAGGTAAAGTACAACTATGAGGAAATCTCATCTACCCTTTCTCACAAAGTGCCATGTGTGTGTGTGTGTATGTGTGTGTGTGTGTAATTTTTAGGACAGTTTTAAGTTCACAGCAAATTGAGAAGAAGGTACAGAGATTTTCCATATACTCCCTGCCCACACACAAGCATAGCCTTCCCTGTTGTCAACATCCCTGACCAGAGGTACACTTGTTACAACCCACTTTTTGGCAGTAATGAATAAAGTTGCTATAAACACCCATGGACAGATTATGTGTGGTCATAAGTCTTCAACTCCTTTAGGTCAATACCAAGAAGTGCGTGATTGCTGGATTGTATGGTAAGAGTATATTTAATTTTACAAGAAACTGCCAAACTGTCTTCCAAAGTGGCTATACCAGTTTGCATTCCCACCAGCAATGAGAGTTCCTGTTGCTCCACATCATCACCAACATTTAAAATTACCTTATTTTCCAGCATATAAGACGACTGGGCGTACAAGACGACCCCCTAATTTTACAGTTAAAACATAGGTTTAGGCCTATATTCGCTGTATAAGACTACCCCCCACTTCCGAGGCTGTAGTCTTATACAGCGAATATAGGCCTAAACCTATGTTTTAACTGTAAAATTAGGGGGTCGTCTTATATGCCCGGTCGTCTTATACGCCAGAAAATACGGTATTTTTTACTAAAGTACTTTTTTTTTTAATTATATTTGGCTTTATGATAAGCAAAATGAGTTTGTTACTTGTTTGTTTCTGTTTTTGATATAAAATAGTGACCTAAAAATGTGCTTTTAGGAAAAAAGAGGGAAAGCCAGATGGAATTAAATATTGGGTTTGGATAATCCATTTTTATTTGATTAATGAGAGCCAGCTTTAACTCCTGCTTTATGAGAACTGCATGGACCTAGAAATCACAACTAGAGAGAGGCACCTTTTACATTTTAAAGATTTATTTTTATTATTTTTGACAGAGACGGAGAGGCAGACCTTTTTATATTTTGAATAGGGAATATATGTAGCCTGTCATCACTACCTTTTTGACATTAGGCCTTTCTACAAAAGCATGCTGCTGTCCTTTATGGAGCTATGTCATAGGTCATAGAAATTAAATCCAAAGGGGTTGACAAGTCCAAAATGTGGGAAAAGTATAAAAGTTCTAGATATCTTTCTAGTGGTTATGCCTCATCTGTGTAATTCCTAATACTCTTCTTTAGATGGTACTTAGAGGGTAGCTTACCCCTCCACCCCACCCCACCCCACCCCCCAAAAAGAAAAAAAGGTTAAAAACCACTGATCAGGATTGATTTTCAGGATCACTTAAGTTTGTGAGTATCATCCAAGGAATGGAGTTGTTACTTCTTATGTGGGAATTTGCTCCATGCTTTTTGCAGCAGGTAGTCAATAAATGTTTGATAAAAGGGTACAGTTAAGAATCATTCTTGTCACACACTATTAAGGTCTTTTATTTGGTAGTATTTATATCTGATTACCTTATGCTGAGTTCCAGCATCCCTTTTCTGTCCATTGGTTTTAATAACCACAGTCTTTGTCATATGATGTGTGTGTGTGTGTGTGTGTGTGTAAAGCAATTCTGCCTCCTCTCATGTTTGGTAGTAATTATATGATTAGCTTATGCAGAGTTCCAGCATTAACTTATTAGCATCCCGCTTCTGTCCATTGGTTTTAATAACCACGGTGTCTTTGTCATATGATTCATAAGTTTTGTTTGGGGGTGGGGTGGGGTATGTGTGTGTGTAAAGCAATTCTGCCTTCTGTCATGAGGGAACCTTCCTGGGACTTACTTAACAAGGTTAGACCGGATTTGAAAACCCGTAGGGAATATAGGAGTATTGTATAGGCACTTTGGCAATCTTTGGGTTTCTTTTCTCTCTTGCCCACCACTCTGGAACCAGAATCCCAGTTTGTGACAGAATCCTGTTTGTGACATCCCAGGCCCCCATCCCCACTGTAGCTCATGGTGATGTCACAAATGAAGAATTATGATCCTGGCAGAAGAAACAGATGAAGTTGGAAGAAACAAAGATCTTCTTTGCCTGCAGCTGTCCCTAGTCATGGGGAAGTGGGGGTGGGAAGTGAAGCACTGAGCCGCCAACTGACACTCCCTACGATGACAGAACCATCTCCATATAGAATGTTGTAAAGACACAGGGTGTGGTTGCTGAAATTTTGGTTGCTTCTTCTCCACCCCCGTTCTTTTATTTTAGGGGGGACCATGACTCTGCCCTACATAGTACCTGAATTTTCGTATTGTCCTTAGAATTTCCAGGACAATCACCTATGCCATTGAAGGAGAGGCATCCCTGCCACTGCTCTGTTGATACTGAATGGTGTTTACCTGCTTCTCCAGATTTTTAAATCTAATTTTCAAATAGGTTCTTTTTGTGGTTTAAAAGCTAGGAAGTATGAACAGATGTTCAGTAATAAGTTATATTTCACCTGCCTAGTTCTCACCCTGAGGTAACTACTGTTCTTGTTTCTTCTATTTTCTTCTGTAGTTTTGTTCCACATGTGTAAACAAATACAAATATAGATTCTTGGGGATTCCGGCCCATGCAAACCCATATGCTGAACTAGGTCACAACTAGCAACCACTGGGATGGCAGCCAGTGTTCTTGCCTCCCATGCAGGAGTCCCCTAGTTTATTTCCCACTCTGTGCAGCCCCACATCCACCTGTGTGGAATGAAACTATATCACAACTAATGATGTACAACTATGGAGGCTGCCCTGGGCCCTCCCCTCCTCTCTCTCTCACCTTCTATCAAACAATAAATTAAATCTTTAAAAAATATACATAGATTCTTAATTTTCTTCTTCTTTTTTTTTTTTTTTGGCCTGAAAAGTAGGTAATATAGTCTACATAATCTTATACCTTGCCTTTTTCCATTTAATAGACCTTGCAGGTCTTTTCCATATTAGTACATGGAGGGCTTGTTCTATTTTAGAACCATTTGTATTCCATTTTATGAAGGTCTGCATTATCTAACCCATTTCCTGTTGATGGAATTTGTTATTTCTGTTTGTAAGTTTTCAGACTCCATCTTTTTCTAATCCCCATGGCCAGATTCTTAGAGGGAATGGGTATCCCTTAACTCTAGATTTCTTCTTTAGGTCAGTTATTCTTGGAGGAGAATATGATTCAGCAGGGATCTCCCAGGAATAGTGGCTAAACCAAAAATGAAAGCTCGGAGAACAAACTTTTGAATAGAGAAAATAGAAATATATGGAGAGATTTTATGAAACTAGAGTGAGTGAACTAATCCCGTGTGTGTGTGTGTGTGTGTGTGTGTGGAAAGAAAGAAAGGGAGAAAGAAAGAAAGACTTGGCGTTTGGTTTGTGTGTTTATAGCACCATGTTAGGTATAATAATCTGATGTAATCTATTTAGGGCCATTTAAAGTAAACTGTTTTATTGGTATATTTCTGTACTAAAATGGAAGAGTGGCCACCAGGGCATTCTGAGATGTGAAGCTCATGGCATAGGAAGGAAAGGACTGAGCAACTTCTGTAACATAAGGAGCAATGGTTCTGTACCATATTATTTTTGATACTCTTTTTTTTTTACTAGAGCAAGTAAAAGTTTCTATACTTAAGAATGTGAGTATTGATCATAGTCTTCATGGATATGATTCACTGTAGAGTCAGCTTAGCATAGTGATTAAGGTTATAGACTCTGAAGTCTTAGTGTCTAAAATAAAATCTTGTTTGTCACTTAACTAGCTTTGGGGACATTGAACAAGTTACTTAATCTTTTGCTTGTTTTCTCATCAGTAAAATAAGGGTAATATTTAAGTATTCAGTAAATGTTTGCTGTCATCATTATCACCTAGATCAACTACTCTCATTTCAGTGGTTTAATCAGATGTTCTTGAACTCTGATATTACTCTCCTTTGAATCTGTTGCTTATGACCTACCAAACTTAAATGAAGACGTTTCTGGATTCTAGGATAAAGAGCCTTATTTGCTTTCTTTCTCCCTGTAGGTGGTATTCTGCATGGACCGTGCTCTAGAATTTGCCCCTGCCTGCCATCGCTTCAAAATCCTCAAAGCAGAATGTTTAGCAATGCTGGGTCGTTATCCAGAAGCACAATCTGTGGCCAGGTATAAAGTCAGGCTAGTTCTGCACTAAACGCCAGATTCCACTGGCTGGGTGCTATTTGATGGTAGACCAGGTAGGGCTCAGGGAACCTTCCTGGGACTTAACAAGATTAGACTGGATTTGAAAGCCCATAGGGAATATGGGAGTATAGTAGGTACTTGAGCTCTCTGTGAAAGAATAAATGTGTGAATTTGTTTGTTTTTATTTTTTAAATGTCATTTTCCATCTACTCCAGGGGTTGGCAAGCTTTGTAAAGGGCCAGATAGTAGATATTTTAGGCTTCACAAGCTGTGTAGTTTCTGTTGCAATAAATTTTGCCATTGTAGTGCAGAAGCAGCCATAGATAATAGATAAATAAATTAGGTGGCTAAGTTTCAACCAAATTTTATTACCAAAACCAGTGGCAGGCAGAATTTGGTCCCGTGGGCTGTAATTTGCCAACCCTTGTTCTAATAAAGATTGTGAAACACAAGTGTATTAAAGATAAATAGAGGTGGTTTATTTGGAGAAGGTTTGGGAAGAGTTCTTGGGAATCTGTCTACCTTTGGATACTTTCCATACTAGACACATGGTCAAGAAAAAAAACCAAAACCTGGCCACAAATGTCAGTAATTGTGGGAAGATCCAAACCACAACTGAATATGTCCCCCTTTTCTGGCTATTGCAGTGACATTTTACGAATGGATTCCACCAATGCAGATGCTTTGTATGTACGAGGTCTTTGCCTTTATTATGAAGATTGTATTGAGAAGGCTGTTCAGTTTTTTGTACAAGCCCTCAGGATGGCTCCTGACCATGAGAAGGCCTGTGTTGCTTGCAGAGTAAGTTCTAGGCACCAAATCTGGGTAGGAAAGAAAGCTTCATTTTTGAGCTTTTAACCCTCTTAATATGCTACCTTCTGCCAGTGGTACTAGCGAGAAATGTGAGAGGTAATTTAATAAAATGTATCACCTTAAGGAAAAAAAAACATTATGAAGTAATTGTTTTAGATATCCATATGCAGTTTTTTTAGTTTCATATAAATTGAATTAATATTATTCTTTTACATCGTCTGAAAAAGAAATGTAATTTCAGTCATACATCATACAAGAAAAAATATAATAAGTTATAGAGCTTTTAACTATGGTCTGTGTATGAGCTGAGATATCAGCCCCTTGCACTAAAAGGGTTAAGAGAGTTGGACTTGGAAGGTTTCGGAATCAGAAGGAATGTGATAACTCCTTTTTCCACCTTGCCAGGATGCTTGGTCCTTTCATTAGCAATGATTTCAGGACTACTTTTATTTGCTTGAAGGTAAATGTGATCAGATACAGTCAGATCCTTTTTTTTAAAAAGACTTATTTTTATTGGTTTTTGACAGAGAGACAGACAGACAGACAGAGACAAGAGAAGGGGGAGGTCCCAGAGCAGTCTCAATAGTTGACAGCATTAGTTTTCCATTTAGTTTCACGCCACAGGTGGGCACAGGGCTGCACAGGGCAGTAACTGGGCCAGAAGCCTCCCACATAGGCCCTGGCAAGAAGTGAACTGGGGCATACCCCAGCTCAGCATATGGGTCCGCCTGGGCCAGAGCTGGGATTCGATCCCTGGTCTCCGGGGCTGCAAAGCGAGCGCTTAACTCGCTGAGTCATCCCAGCTTCCCCCAGATCCTTTTAATATCTAAGATTTTTGTCTTTTGTTCTTCCCTCAGTGAAGAAAAGATAGTAATCTTGTCCTGAGAAGTAGAGGTAAATCCTGGGAAACAGATGTCCTTGGTATTCTTTTGTGAATCTTGGTTTCTCCTGTCTACTCTTTGGGAAGCATGGTGAGGTACAAATAGCCCAGATGGTGGGATAGGGTAGGAGGGGGCTATGTGACACTAAACTATTGGGATCTAAGAAATGGGAAGTAGACTCTGGCGTCTCTGTGCAGTGGTCTGAGACTTTGGATGTGAACTGACCTCCCCTTGATTTTCTCTGTAGAATGCTAAAGCACTTAAAGCAAAGAAAGAAGATGGAAATAAAGCCTTTAAAGAAGGAAATTACAAGCTAGCATATGAACTGTACACAGAAGCCCTGGGGATAGATCCCAACAATATAAAAACAAATGCTAAACTCTACTGTAATCGGGGTACAGTTAATTCCAAGGTAAGCACTTGGTCTGGGTCTTGGAGCCTGTGGAGATATTTTTAAGGGACATCGAAGAGGTCTTGGGAAATCTGCCTAATGAGGGTAAAACAAATGACAGTTGTTTTGATTAGTGTCTCAGCTTGTTAGAAACTTCCTTCTGAGAGGCAGGCTTTTATCTTTTCTAAGTAATTTAGGGAATTTGAGGGACAGTTTGGAAGAATATTCCCATCTGTTCTTTCTTAAGGTCCCTCTCCTCCAGTAAGAGAATGGAGGCTTTGGGATAATTTTTATTGATTTTTGACAGAAACAGAGACAGAGAAAGACAGAGAGAAGAAGGAGGGCCCAGAGCAGTCTCCATAGTTGACATTAGTTTTTCATACAGTTTTACTCCACAGGTGGGCACAGGGCTGTGCAGGGCAGGAACTGGGCCGGGAGCCTCCCACATAGGTCCCAGCAAGAACTGAACTGGGGGCACACCCCAGTTCAGCATGTGGGTTCGCATGGGCCGGGGCCGGGATTCGATCCTCGGTCCCCGGGGCTTCAAAGCGAGTGCTTAACCCGCTGAGCCACCCCAGCTTTCCCGGATAATTTTTTAAACAAGTCTTGTGGCTGCTTTTTGCCTAAGCACATGAGTATTTCTTTTTTAAGAGTGATTTAGAGGAAATGAGAATATGAGGCAGGTTTGGGTTTTTTCTTCAGCATAACTGATAATTACCATGCTCAACTTAAAATAGCCAGAATAGGGTCAAATATATGATGATGGAAGGAAAACTGATTCTGGGCAATGAACACAATGCAATCTATAGATGATGTATTATAGAAATGTACACTTGAAACCTATGTAATTTTACTAACCAGTGTCACCCCAATCAATTTAATTAAAAAAAAAATAAAAAGAAACAAAAGTAGGCTCCTTATCTTTGCACAGTTCTAGGAGTTAAATATTTCAGTAAATCTGATCCCTGTAGTTTGTCTCTGGAAGAATGGGGGCAGGAATCCCCCTTACTATTTGTTTATCTTGGTTGGGCACTAACCTGGAATGGTTGAGGTGGTTTTATCCTTGTAGATAAATGTGCCTTGCCTGGTTTCTATTACTTAGAAAAGAGTCCCCTGAGATCCTGGCTTTCCCAGTGACCAAGAACAGGTTTGACAGTTAGGGAGCCAGCATGATATCATTTTCAAATTTTGAAGCCATGCTCACAGCTTCTGGGATCCCTCAATCACCATGACGTGAAGTATGACTGCTCTCTCTCTCTCTCCTGAAGCTTAGGAAACTAGATGATGCAATAGAAGACTGCACAAATGCAGTGAAGCTCGATGACACTTACATAAAAGCCTACTTGAGAAGAGCCCAGTGGTGAGTGCCTCTGGTGGGTGGGGGAAGAGGGAGTTGCTGCTGGCCTGCCATGGGAGTTGCATTATGGATGACGAAGCAGACCCGGGGATGTTGTGAGGTCATTTGATCCTTACCCCTGCCTCTAGGTGGGATTGTTCCAGCCCTAGACTATCTTTATAGACCTCCAGCAGAGGAAATTGCACAAGCTCCCTCAGTCTCCCATGCCTGTCTTACGCCCCCTCACGGTCAGTAAGTTTCCTCTGATGCCTGACCCAAATGCCTTTTGTTGAAGATTAAGTCCATTTCCTTTGGAAATTTTGCTTTGTGTTGTACACCTTTGCTCTAACTTGGCACATAGTAGGTACTCACTCAATAAATGTTTTGTTGGGTGAATGTATGGTGCTTAGAAGAAGAAGAAATGAAATATCTCTTGGAGACTGTTGAGTCATGCTTATGCTGTTTGTTCTGGGTTAGGGAAGACAGTCTTAAGGTTACGAGGTATTAATCTAGCTCAGCCTCCCAGCAGTATAGGGAAGCCCTTTTTGAAGCATCCCTGTCTGAGTAGGTGATTTCTGAGTCAGGATATACCTGCCTATAGTACCCAGATTTGCCTTTAGAGTCAGGGTGCTCCCAGCATACTTGTGCTTACTTTTGGATCCATCGGGCTCTTCTCCACACAGGACCATTAGCAAGGCTAGAAGAGACCCCTCTCAAAAATTCATCTTTTCTTATTTTAGATTCTTTCCCAGACAAAAGAAGAACCTCCCATCTTTAAAGTTTCTAATGGGAGACCTATCTGTTGTATAGCAACTCCCCAGTACCGTTTCCATTCCTCATTACGAAATGTTCCAACTAAAGAACAAGTCGTGCAGAACATGGCCTACCTCCCATTTAGTTTTCCCCAAATTATCACATTTTTTAAAAATAGGAAAACGTGTGTGTGTGTGTATTTCTAGGTAGATGACTAAGTCTGTCAAATATACACAGAATTATAGATTCTGTGAGAACAACTATCAGTTATTTATCTCATTTTTGCAAACCACTGGCAGACAATGGAAGTTTTGGAAGAAAAAAAAAGGTACCCTTTGACCCATCTAAAGGTTTAACAAATGCAAAATGCTGTATTCATGTTTACTGCAGTTTTATCTGTAATAATAGCAAAAAGAGAATAACCTGTATGTCTAGATATGTGATACCATATCACTTTTAGAATACTCTGCAATAGAGGGAGAACAGAATATTCTTGATTTGTTAAGATGATGATGGGATGAAGGATTATTTTCTTCACACATGTACAATAAACAAAAATCAAGAGTTGCTTTGATCAGACAGCTCCTTATCTTTGTGGTAGAAACAGAATTGTACTTTGGGTGGCTCTGCCTTTGAGATCCCACCACAGGGGATAGCATGCACTGTTTTGGCACAGTTGGCTAAAAACTTGGAACAGTTCCCTCAAGCAGCTGTGATTACCAGAAGAATTGGAGATTAGCTCAGACCAGAGCCTTAACCAGAGGCCTGAATGACCCAGTCTGCCTCAGCTTACCCCCAAAGTTGAGATGTCATATCTTTGCTGTATCTCCCAGCGTGGGCTGGAGTTTCCCAAAAGTTCTACTTACTTTTCTACTTCAGCTTTAGAAAAAAAATTTTTTTAATGTAAGGATGTCAGAATTTTTTTTTTTTTTTAATATGAAGTAAAAATGCATATCACTAATATAAGCTTGTTGAACACATTATATATGGGCCTGGAAAGGTCCTCAGGGTTGCTTGTTTGTCATATCATTCTGCACTGAGGGTTATCAGTGCCCCGTTTTCTTTTACTTCAGTTTATATTATACTTCATCCTGTAAATGGGTCTCTGAGCTCCTAGTAGCATTTGTGCCGTTTCCCCAGGACATGATTTTGTCACCATTTGTTTAAAGTTCTTAAGATGTTGTCAAAAAATGAGAGATGCCACAGATACTGGGCTTCTCTTTAGCCAGTCATAGCAGTAATACTCCCCCTGCCCTGGCCTCTGAGCTGGGGTGGGGGTGGGGGAGGGTGGGGGGCTCTGTTGTGTTTGTGAAGATGGGCACAATGGCAAGAACTGCACCTCATGGTCACTTCCCATTCCCAGCTGATGGTATCTGTCTCTGGAACTCCTACCACAATCTCTTCGATCAGTAGGCCATTCTTGGTGCCAGTGATCTTGCCAGGACATGGAAGATGCCACTTTGCTCCTGTGGAAGAGACACTTAAGGTCTGGCAATCAGCCTGTCAAGCTTGATGCCTCCCATCTTGGGCCAGGGCCCCTCCTTTCATTTGCACTATAGAAATGGAAGCAAGCCTGTAAGTTTAGGGTGTCCTTTTCTGTCTCACCTACACTCTCAGATTGATTGGTTTTTGGGTTTTTTTTAAATGTATTTTTATTTATTTTCATTTTTGACAGAGAGAGAGAGAGAGATACAGAGAGAGACAGAGAGAGAACTGAACTGGGCGAGCTCCCCGCTCAGCAAATGGTTCCGCACGGACCGGAGCCGGGACTTGATCCCGGGTCCCCGGCGCTGCAAAGCGAGCGCCCAACCCACTGAGCCATCCCGGCTTCCCCTGATTGGTTTTAATGGAAGCATTTGTCAGCAGCTACCACCTTGACCGTGATCCATCTAGTGGCTCACTAATCCCACTTCTGCCCTGGATTGGAACTGGCCCTGCATGTTTATGGCACTGTAGATTTCAAAGCTCTTCCATATCCATTTATCTCACTTGATTATTTTTCTCATGTGTTTCAATCCCAAGAAATCAAGTAAGTATCTCCATGTTGCCTTTCCTAAGGCAGGCCAGATGCCTCTTGGTGACTCTGAATGAAATCAAAAGGAACTTTCTCTTGGTTGATTTTTGCTCAGAGCACAATACACTGCTGGTTGGGTGCAAGTGGCATGAGACCTATCTCTTGTTTCTTGAGCAACTGGTAGTTAATTTTTTCTCATGGCTAGCTTAAGGACTCCAGTTTCATGAAGCTTCTCAACCAAAAATCTGTGTCTCTTGCCTGAGCCAGTGCTTCTTCCTTTAGAGTGATACTGAAGGCCTTTGCTTTTTATGTCACTGTACTTCCCTGTATTTCCTTCTCAGTTACATGGACACAGAACAGTATGAAGAAGCAGTGTGGGACTATGAAAAAGTGTATCAGACGGAGAAAACAAAAGGTAAAGGCTTTTGGGAGCATGTTTTTCTGGGAATGGTGTGATCTTACTTATAGGCCCTAAAACTGGATGTAGGAGAAATTTGATTCAGGGACCAGAGTTATAGCTGGAACTTACTTGATCATCAGTCAGGAAAAAGTGAATGAACAGAAATCTTGAGTATGGGACGAGGCACCTGATTTATGGTCCCAAATCCTCCCTGTTACTCCCACTTCCTTTTCTGTGTGATGAGACTGGTGTGAGGAACCTAAGTATGAGTAGATGTTTTTTAATCTCCAGAAAAATTAAAAAAACGTGAAAGTCCCTGGTGTGGTTAACAAGGCTTCTGACTCCAAGGCATCTTGGCTGGGACCTGGTGAGGGAAGCCAGAATCAGCTCTGTCCTTGATACTAGGTGTCTCCCTCTAGAACACAAACAGCTCCTGAAAAATGCACAGCTGGAGCTGAAGAAGAGTAAGAGGAAAGATTACTACAAGATTCTGGGAGTGGACAAGAATGCATCGGAGGACGAGATTAAGAAAGCTTATCGGAAGCGGGCCTTGATGCACCATCCAGGTAGAGCAGGGAGGGGTGGGCAGAGGACTCTGGGAAGAGAAAGCCAGGCCAGCCCACTAGCTGACTCAGTCCAGAATGAAAGCCTCAGAGAGGCTCTTCACCTGGAAGAAGGTGTTGCTAAGTTTAATACCCTCCAAATTTTGGGAAGTACCAAGTTCTAAAGCCAGACGTACAGTGGTCTTTCTCTTAAACTTTGTTTTCTTAAGACTCTGAGACAAATTCTTCTTATACTCCTCCCTTTAGATCGGCACAGTGGAGCCAGTGCTGAAGTTCAGAAGGAGGAGGAGAAAAAATTCAAGGAAGTCGGTGAAGCTTTCACCATCCTCTCTGATCCCAAGAAAAAGACTCGCTATGATAGTGGACAGGACATGGATGAGGAGGGCGTGAATATGGGTGGTGAGTTGTTTGGGGCAGCCTGGGATGAATCTGATAGCTGTAGAATGTTAGGATTTTTTTCTAAAGACATTCCACAGGGAGAGTCTATGTAATCAGCCAGCAGTGTGCAGTGATTCGTAAAGTGCCCCCTTGATGAAGACCTGTGATGTGTGTTGAGTGCTGGAAATAACGAAGATGAATCAAACAGGTTTCCTGACCTCTGGGAACCCAGTTAGAGGCTTGTATGCTCCTTCCCACAGACCAGATCTGACCCCTGATCTAATAACATGGAATCTGATGACTACAGTCAGGTATAGCAGGTGCCCAGGGTGCAGAGTGGGCATCATGGAGTAAGCCCCCACAAGAGAAGGCATGGAAGTGCAGATTAGCATAGCACCCGGAGCTGTAAGGTTTCAGTCAAGGAGGGTAGAGGGTGCTCGAGGCAGGCAGTGGCGAAAGCTGAGGCCAGAAAGTAGCTAGCGCAGCACAGACCTGAGAAGGCCTTAGGGGCTGGAGTAAGAAATATGGTTTTTTTCTATTGGCTGGAATTTCTTTTGTCCCCCACTGTGAAGTGTATGCTGATATTGATGTGTGTCACACATTCCTGTACGCCCTCACAGATTTTAATTTCCAAAAACAAACTTCGAGTGTAGTAAAGCATAGCTAGAGGCATCATTGCTCACTGTGAGCTCAGTTGGAGATGAGGCCCTGAACTGTGCTTAGTTCTCAGACCACTTTCTGATATCCACCCTTTCTCTTCCACTAAGAAAACCTGTTGGAAATTAAAATAAGATTGATGAATTGATGATATATAGATAATCCTGATCTCTCCATTTCAGGGAGGGAGGGGGGCTGATTTTAAAATCTAGATTTACCAATAATAAATATTGCTCTGGCCAGCAGTTAAGAGATATAAGCAGTCAAACACTATTGAAGGGTTTTAAGTAGGGAGCTGTGGACCAGATTTAGGCGCTAGAAATACATTTGTGACGGCAGCAAGGAGAGGTGGTTTGGGAGGAGAGGAGGGGGACCTCAATGGAGGGTGGTCGCAGTAGATAGGAAAGGACTGGAGGGCACAGTTGGGAGATAGTGGTGGACTCAGCAGGATTTGGTTGCTGAGTGTGTTAGGAAAGGGAGAAGTTGAGTGGCTTTGGCATAGCTGACTCAGTGGGCCGTGCACTGAGCGAGGGGACCAGGAAGATGAACAGATATGTTGGCAAAGAATTTACTTTTGGACACAGTGCCTGTGGGATCAGCTGGTGGAGATAAATCTTTCTGTGCAGCTTAGATGGTCATACAGGTGTGGGGACATCAGACCTGCTGTAGCCTGGTGACAAGCGTGCAGTGCTGGAGTCAGACAAGAGTTGGACTTTGCAGTTCTGTTGCTTTTTTACTGCCCACCCACTCTTGGGCAAGTTACTTGAATTCCCTACTCCTGTTTCACTGAATATAAATTGGGGATAATACCCTGACAGAATGTCATTAGGATTAAATGGCACAATGTATGCAAAGTACCTAGCACCATAATTGGCACCTAGTAGGTGCTTTAATGAACCATTGCTTTTTTTTTCTGGTATACAGTCTAGACAGAGCATGGAATCAGATATAATAAATCATAGGTCTCATATTTACTCTTGGTAGCAATAAATTTTAGCCTTTTCTGTAGTAGCCCCGGCATCATAGGGACATAGTATGAGGAAGATGTGTCAGTAGTGTAATTGGCATTCCCAGTTGTGAAGACGAGGACCAGTGAAGTGGGTTGAGGCAAAGAACACTTTCCTTTGGGACCGCACTCGGAAAGAGAAAGAAACATACCCAGGAGTGGAATCAAGTGTAAGTTTTGCATAAAGTAAGGAAGGCACATTTGCTCACCTATAGTCTGTGAAGTTCTGGGAAAAGGAGGGAAATGATACTGTCCGGGAAAGCTTTGGAGTCCTGTTCTCAACGATAAGTTCCGCTTCAAACACTTGTTTCACCTTTTTGTTCCTTCTGTTTCTTGCCTTCCCCCACAGATTTTGATGCAAACAATATCTTCAAGGCATTCTTCGGTAGTCCTGGGAGCTTCATCTTTGAAGGTGGGTGTGGTGTGCCTGCTATTCTGGAGCATTCCCAGATCACAAGCTGACGGCACCTCCCTGGTTAGGCAGCTCCTTTGACAGTTGAGGGCTCATGAATGGAGGCAGCTGAACCCTAGTCTGGCAGGGCCTCTATTCACTCAAGTGTGGCTGAGGATGGAGAGGGGGAGCTTCCTGGGCACACCCTAGGGCCACACCACAGAGCCAGTGGGGAGGCATCACTGAGCTGCCTAGTACCCAGGCTTCTCTGCATGAGGAAAGGGGTTAGAAGCTATACACACACCCCATGCTGACATGCTCCCTTACACCCAAGGACCCAGACTGTTTGATACCCTTAGAGGTTTTTCTCTGAGTTTGAAGCAGTACCTGGAGACTTTCCATCATCAGAGCAAAGTGGTCTTCCCTAGGAAATCAGAGCCAACTAACAAGCCCTTCTTTCCCTACAGCATCTGGTCCAGGGAATTTCTTTTTTCAATGTGGCCAATGAAATCATCCAGAACCCAGAAAATGCAGACTTGCTCAGCGTAACCTTGAATGTGGACACAGTCCCTTCATCACGTCTCCATGTTCCTAGAGCAGTTTCGTTTTCTCAGTTGGATGCCCTGTCTGTGAGTGGGGTGAAGGAAAGGGAGCCAGCGCCGAAGACTGCAGGGAGGGGAGGGAGGTGGGGGGTGGACAGGGAAGCCGCTTGTGAATTTTTGTTTTACTGTTTAACTTTATTAAAAAAGAAAAAAATAAGAGAATAAAATGTTGTGTCCCTTTATGGCAATTTACTCTGGCAGCTACTTTGTGTCACTCCTGGGTCAGTGGGCCAGAGCTGAGCCTCCAGCCTGCAACGGATCCTGACAGGGACTTTAGGCTCAGCAAGATGCCCCACAGCGGGTGGGCACCTGGAGCCTGGTGGCAGGTGGGGTGCTGGCTGCCTGTCCCAAACCCTAGGATGAGTACTAAGCTGGCCCTGGATATGCTGCTGGGCCCAGCCTGATGTGTGAGGGGGAACTGAGTTCAGAAAATATGCTGAGTTTATGGTGGGGCCACCAGAAGCTGTGTGTGTGCAAAGCTGCCCTAAACAGAGGTTTACATGGACTCTCACAGTTCCTGTTGCAAATGCAGGCTTGAGGGAGATGGAGACAAGCAAAGTCCTGCCTGTGCGACCCTCCAGACCCTTTCCAAGTGGGACAGGCGGGTCCTGGGCCCACAACAAAACACCACTCTTAGCAAACACCCTCGCTTCTCCATTGGTGTCCCTTTCTGCTGTGGAAGGAAGCAGTGGCATGTTATGCTGTTCAGGTCAAGCTTAGTGTTCGTGGTGAGGAATCTTGTTGCATTCAAGGCAGAGACACTAGAGACTGGATAAGACTTCTGGCACTTTGGTGGTAGAAGTGTTGGGCAGGACCTTGGACCAAATAGATAACATGATTTCTCTTCCTCTGGAGCCTTGCCCTTTTCTTTCCAGTCTTGGTGCCAAGGCCATGGAGAAGTGATGCCTGAGTTAGGTCTGGAAGTTCCCCATGTAGCTGTCCAAGCCCTGGATGACTGGAAGAGACTCTGAATGTCGGGTCTTCCCTTGTGTTTGAAGCAGCACTGACCTGAGGGTGACTTTCCTAAGAAGTGGGAAACCCACACTAGGAGTTTGGGGTCCTGCTTCTTTGAGCAGTCTTTCTGATTGGACTAGGCTGGGCATGCCTGTGGGTCTGTTTCAGCAGTTAATGGGAGACGAAAGGCTCTGTGTTCTGCGTCTCTCATACCCAGCTAACCCCCACTTTCTTTGTGCGTCTAAAACCAGCCTCTCCTTTCTGCCTCCTTATGAAAGCCAACACTGTTCAGCTGCCCAGCCTCGCCACAGCTGCACCCAGCCAGCAGCAGGGAGACAGGACCGATGGCCCCAAGCTGTGGGACAAAGCCAGTCCTAACACCCAGCCCTCACCCCAGGGTGAGAGAGACTGCACACAGCTAGGATTAACATGATTTATTTATCAGTCTTACAAGTTGCTGAGGTTGGGCAAAGCCAGGATAGTAACTCAAATCCCAAGCACTTGGTCAGATGACAACATAATTAGCAAGAAGACCCTATGACTGAGCAGAGGACAGTGGAAGATACCCCAGGAACCACAGCCTGTGAAGCAGTGTTAACGACCCCTTCCCAGAGGTACCGGGTGGGGCTTAGCTCTTAACAGCCGGGAGTCCACTCCACTGGCTCTTAGTACCCACTGGCCTCCTATAGAGAAGACACACAGGCCTCCCGGGCACCAAGGAGGCAAGATGGGCTGGGCAGACTTCAAGGCCGGAGCTTCCCCACCCAGGCACTGTCTCGGCTCGGGCTTCTCCCGACACACAGCAGTCACCCCTGGAAAGGATAACTGCCCCACCACCTTCCTGGGGTGAGGCCAGCAGGCAGCCTGGGGTATGGCAGCTGTTCATTCTGTTTTCCCTAGTTATCAAAATGTTACCTAGTTACAATGTGAGAGGGGACAGGCACTTAGGACCCAAGGTGGGAGGTAAATCCCTTTTTCTACCCTGGTAAACAGCCCCAGCCTTCCTGGGGCTGCACTGATTAAGAAATGGGATCAAAGTCCAGGGACCCTCCCCCTCACGCCCACCACCACCACTGGTCTGTGGCTGCGGTGACTACCCTGTGGGTAACGTGGAGCTCTGCAGCGTCGCTGCCACTAGCCAGCTCTGGGCAGGACCGTGGACCTGGGCTGGG
The DNA here is from genome assembly GCA_004027555.1 of Craseonycteris thonglongyai. Classification (NCBI taxonomy): domain Eukaryota; kingdom Metazoa; phylum Chordata; class Mammalia; order Chiroptera; family Craseonycteridae; genus Craseonycteris; species Craseonycteris thonglongyai. The sequence goes on along the minus strand of PVKE010004994.1, from coordinate 35,947 downwards.
GCAGCAGTAACTGCAAGTAGGGCTCAGGGTGTGGCTGCGGCTCCAGGCCCAGCTTGGTCCAGCCTTACCAGCTTTGGTCCAGGTTCCTGAATGGTGCTGCCCACCCCCTTGTGTTGAGAGCTTGAGTGTTAGAGGGGAAAAGAGGGGCAGTTATTTTACAAGTTTTTAAAAAGTTACAAGAAGGTTAACTTTGAGTAAAAAAAAAAATGATCAAGCAGAGGGTGTGTTTCCCTCTCCTCCCCTGGCCTAAAGAGCAAGGGGCGCGTGAGGGGTGGTGAGAATTCTCAGTAGATGGTGCAAGACTGAAAGGCACCTCCCTTGCGGCTGCCGTGTGTCGGCACAGGTTTGCCCTTCCCGTAGTACCCCGTGAAGATGGCCCTGACCTTCATCTTCTTGGTCAGGTTCAGCATCCAGCGCCCATTGCCCAAGGAGAAGAGCTTGCCCCGGGCTAGCTCCCCTACCTCCTCGCCTCGGCTGCCCCCCTTCTCCTGCCGCATAATCTCCAGGAGGTCAATACCGGTCTGCACGGCCTCCACATCATCTGCGCAGCCAAGGGTGATGTGAGCACGGCTCCCCCGGGGCAGGCTGTCAGAGGGAGACAGCTTGTCCACGTCACTTGGCCACAGCAGCAGCTCTTGCTCGCTCAGCTCCACCTGGGCTCCTGTTGTCTTGGGCGTCACAAAGAGGGCAGAAACGGTCAGCGTGAAGGCCTTGGAGTAAGACTTCTTCACCACCTGTGGAGAGTGAGAACGAGGACACACTAGAGGTGCTGGCCTCCAGAGAGGACAGCTGTCAAGGAGGGTCTGACAGGTGAGAACAACTACGCAGGGCCCTGTGGTTAAGGCGTGTCACCCACAAACATCCACAGCGCATAGCCTGTGTGGTGCTGGGGGGTGTCTTTCTACCACACTGCGAGCCGATGTGAAAAAATACAGGCCAGGGCGGCAGGGGTTAAAAGCCAGACTTCTGAGTTGAGAACCTCGTTCCCATTACTAGCTGCAGGGCTGAGCAAGCTGTTGAACTGCTCTCTGCGCTTATTCACCTTTAAAATAGGGATGGCACTAGAACCCGCCTTTGTGAGGATTAGAGGAGAGACTGAAGAGCTAAGAACAGGCAGGCAGGCACCTACCTAACAAGTGCTACTGTCACTACTCCTATGCTCCCCCTGGTAACAGCCACCCCGGTAGCCAGGCCACATCCTGAAGGCAGAGCAAGGTGACAAATGCCTCTGAACAAAATCTCTTGGGTTTACATCTGACTGCAAATCTGGTTACATCTGATTTTCTGAGAAAGCCCATTTCTCTTCCAACCATAAAAGCTTTGCTCACCATCTTTTGTCCCAATGGTGTCTAGCACATAAAAGGTGCTTACTGTATATTGTTAAATGAATGCTTAGACGTGGTAGTGGGAAGTTACACATTCATTTGTACAGCTATGCTAGGTGCGAGGAATACAAGTGTGGACCAAAAGAAAAAATGCTCCCCCTCAGGGAGCTTCCAGAGTTAGAGGAGACCAGTGACCACAGCTGGCTGCAGTAACCTAGACAGAAGTGGCGGGTATGGGTGGAAGGTCAGGGAAGACCTTGCTGAGAAGGCTAAGGACAGCCATGTGCATCCAGGTAACAGATCACCATGGTTACAGCTGTGAGGTGGGGAAGGGTCTGGGACCCCCTAGGCCAATACCATCCCCGGACATTCCCTACTCTTGGGCAAGGCCAGGACTCAGCCCTGGGGACAGGAACCTCAGAGCACCAGGCTCCCCGGGGACAAGGGACTTTCTAGCCTTTGAGACTGAACACAGGCTTAGAGAGGCCAGAGCAGGAGCCTGTTGCCAACCAGCGTGTTTCCTGAAATCTATGGGAGAAAGCGCTGGTGGGCAGGTCTGGGGAGGAATGCACAGGCCAGCGTCACTGCAGGACCAGCTCCCAGAAAGATCTGTGCAACTGAGCCACCCAGAGGAGTGAGCTGGAGCGATGTCGTTTTTCTTGAGCTGCTGTGTAGTTTCTGGTCCCCGTATTGTGTCACTTTTGGAACCCCGCCCCATCCCCACTTGAGCCGGTGTCCCTGGGGAGCACTCACATCCTGCTGGGCGTACTCCTCTGCCCCAGCGGCCTTCCCATAGTCACAGAACTTGGTTGTGCAATGTAGCACACCTGGAGGCCTCTTCCCAAAGTAGGTGACCAAGTCAATCTTGTCCCTGGGCTCATCGCCAGAGATAACTGCGGGAAGAGAGAGAGGGGTCATCAGGGCAGAAGAGCAGGGGCATCCCAACATCTATCACTAAGATCACCAAGGCCCAGAGGAAAAAAAAACTCGACATTAATCATAAATTCTTGAGGAACCCATTATAATTCACTTATTGATTAGTTGTTTAAACCCAAAAGTGACTGCAGAGCTATAAAAAGGTGTTTAAATCCCCTGGCTTCATGTCACGTAGATTTTTCCATCTCTTCCCCAGACTTGAAAACTAAGGCACTCGTAAACCCAGTGGTAGCCAACATAAGCCAAGAGAATCCGAGATTCACCAGCATCACATCGAGGAAATTCACTAGTCATGAAAAGTGGGGTAAAACGAAAAAGACAGTTGGGAACTATGTGGTACAATGGAAGGAACCAGAAAAAGCATAATTACCTTCCCAGCCCACTTAAAAAGTTTGACTTGGGGCAAGTGTTAATAATTGACCCTTAACTATCAAGTAAAACTAGGGTGCCCACCCTAGTTTTCCCACAACCACCTGAGTAACTTAACAGCACCCCATTTCATTCAGGGGCCCACTTAGATGGGAAGTTACCTGGTTACCATACCATGTACCTTGAAGGCCTGGGATACAGCGGGTCTCGGCATAATGGGATGACATATGGCTGGTAGACACGATGAGGTGTATCTGTGATTTCGATTTCCAGACTCCAAGCCCTGGGACAAGCTTTGGAGTCACTCAGTTTCACCCGTTTATTCCCCAAATCAAGTCCCTGTGAGGACCTCACTCTCCACAGGGGAGGGGGAGGCCTGTACCCAGAGCAGACCTTATTCTCGGCTCAGTACATTTCTCCTGCTGTGTCCCAGGCAGAAAAGGATTCCAATTGTTCACGGTAAAAGCAGCTTCAAGAGGCAGTCCCTCCCAGGGGCAGTCACCAGCTCTAACCAGGGGCCCCATTCTAGTGTGCTTTTGTCACAAGCCATTCACAGGTACAGGGCTCCCATCTGACCAATGTCACGACAGGCTGAACTTTCCTGGTTCCCAGCATTGAAGCTTTAGGAGCCGAGTAAGGCGTTCTCTGAGAACACACAGGCACAAATGATTTGCCTTTGAGCAACAACAAGTGTATAAAGATAACCTAAAATTTGGGGGAACTAGACATGGGTTAAAGAAACAGATGGATCAGTGGTTGTCATATCCCCAACAGGCCACTGCAGGAGAATGAGGGCCACAGGGTCCTTCCTTATCCAAACCTAACCCATCATTGGAACAAACAGCCCTTGCCAGGAGGGCACCCTGGGCAGACCCCTGCTGCAGTCAACAGAGTCCAGGCCCTCATTATGGCTCTGGGCAAAGGCCACATCCCTTCTGGGCCCATTTTCCCATCTGCAAAATGAAGTTTTTCTCTGAACTGGGGGATCCCACAGGAGGTGCACTGGGGAGCCCAATGCCTGGGAACCATTCCCAGTGAAGTCACAGTCATCCGAGTTATGTTTTTGCAGTTTAGGGTTCAATCGATTGTTTTAGAAAATGGTTCTGCTAAAAATTATTTGAAAACAATGGGGACCAGATTCTCCAAGGTTATATGACATGCTGGCCTTGTCTGTCATGACAGTGGTTTGTTTTTCCACGTCTAAGACAGAGTGGTCTAGATTCAGGCCAGGAGAGGGGAGCTGGGGAGAAGAGGGCGGGAAGGAAGGGTGCAGTAGGAGGGAAGGTGCTCTGGGAAACGCCTCTCCCCAGACCCCACGGGGCTCCCACTACCCAAGGCCACCTCAGCCTCGTACCAGGCAAGCCACCACCTGCACCCTCACTTCGCTCCCAGTGCTGAGGACACCATGGTCCTGTGCATGCAGCACCTGGTGCCCAGCAAGGGGGACTTATGAGTGAAGCTCACTGCCCACTCCTTGCCGACCCCGCCACCTACAGTGTCGCAGCTCCTTCTTGAAGGCCTTGTGGTTCCCCAGCTCATCCAGGAAGGCCTGGCCGGCTTTGCGGAGCGTCTCGGAACTCTTCTTGGACAGGAACCAGCCGAAGTAGAGTGGCAGGAAGTCCTTCTCCAGCCCAGGCTTCAGCCTCTTCAGCTCATCAACTGACAGCTGCCACTGGCTCTTCTCCTTGAGCTGGGCACAGTCCAGCCGCCATGCTGTCTTGGGTTCCACCAGCAGCACCTGGTACTGAAACTGGTCAGCCATGTCAAAGAGCTGCTCCAGCCGCTCCCGCTCATGGTTGGTGTCATCCAGCACAAGGACGCGGATGTCCCGGCGGCAGCAGTCAGCCAGGTCCTTGTCCAGACGCTTGTACTCCTCAGAGAAGCCTCCTCGAGCAGGGGTGATCTTGTAAGCGTCGGCAGACACCATCCTGGTGCTGTCGCGGTACCTGTCCATGATGATCTGTGCCAGCGTGGACTTGCCGCTCCCGGGCAGGCCGCGCAGGATGAAGAGCGTCTTGCACTCTTGCAGCGTGCCCACCGTCTCCTCATCCTGCAGGAAGGGAAACTGCAGCTCCGGCTTGTCCTTGGCTCCTGAGGAGGACATCTTGCGGAAGAAGATCTTGGGCAGGAACGTGTGGCTCTTTCGAGAGAAGCCTCTATTCTGTGTGAGGAGGGGAAGAGCAGATGTCAGCCAGGTCACTCGTGGCCACCTTGCCCTCTTGTCTCTGGCCTTGTTTTAACCCAGAACCCCTGCTTGGAGCCCCCCCCCCAGCTCTGATTTACAGGCACCCTGGGCGTTGGGGTGGTGGAATAGTGAACTCTCCTCAGTCCTTCCGGACCGACTGCTTCTGGGTGTGGAGGACAGAGAGCGGACTTGTCTGAGCTTTGCTGAACTCTTGCTTTTCTCTACTTAGAGCTGTGGCCCCAAGATCTCACTGCTGCCACCTCTATAGAAAAAGTGTTGGAAGTGCATGCAGGGAGGGCCTGAAGGCGGTGGTTCTAGAGCAGACCCCTGTAACTTTTATGTCCTGGGGATCTGACCTCTTTGAACGTAGGGGTTTTGTGTACTGGGTAAAGCCACAGCTGCTCTGGCTCTGAGTGTGCAGAGGAAGGGAGGTGGAGTGGGGTGGAGGATTACTCAAAGACCTCCTCCCTTCCCCCAACAATGGCAGCAACAGATAATACTCTCTTGTCTGGTATGGGGGGACAATGGTCCCACAGAAGGGCTGGTGGGGGGCAGGGCAGGAGAACGCTGGACAAAGGGCCTCATTCACCACGCATGCCACCTCCTCCTCTGCCCTCGGCCCCCCACAAAGTCCCGGTCTTTGTGCCTGACCCAGGACTGGGCCATACGGGGCACCTGTGTTCAGGGTCTAGCTTTGCCCACCACTTTGCTGTGTGTCTGCAGCACCTCTCTGAGTCACTTGTTTTCCCGCCCGCTAAAAGCCACACGTTTTTACTGTGAACCTTCTCTTCCACACCAGCTCCACCTCCCTTCAGCACCCTGAGCTGAGCTGGCACACTGGGTCCTCAGACAAGGCCCTAGGGCAGGGCAGGGCAGGGGAAGGGGAAGAACGCCCTCCCGGCACGGGCCCCATCGGCACGGGCAGCAGCTCGGGGCCCACCCGCCATCTGGTCTACAGCTCCAGTATCTCTTCAGCTCTCTCCCCACCCTCCGCCCCGGCCTCACCTACCTCAGGGCGGCACTGGATGGCCAAGGAAGTCTCAACTCAACCCCGGAACCTCGGGGCCTCGTTTGCATACCACTTCCTCCCCCAAAACCCCCCAGTGCTCTCGTTTACCCCGCACTGGGCCCGTTCCCTCTCCTCCCGGCCCTCCCGCGCCTGCTCACCATGATGGGGAGGGGGCGCCGCTGTTGCCGCCTTCGCAGGCACTAGCTCTCCGAGGCCGCCCGCCCGCGCGGAGGGACACGGAGCCTAGCGATGGCACGACCCCGCGCTGGGCCGCCTTACATAGCCCAGGGGCGGAGGGACGGCGTTGGCGGGGCCGGGCGCGGAGGGGCGGGGCCGGGCGCGGAGGGGCGGGGCCGGGCGCGGAGGGGCGGGGCCGGGCGCTCCCGCTCTGCGCAGGCGCTGCAAAGCGAAACGCGAAACTGACTGGGCGCCGGGGGCGGGCAGGCGCGCCCTTGGCCGCCGGCTGCAGCGCACACCTGCGGCGCCGCTGTGCTGCGAGAGGGTGCGGGGGGGCTTGTCCCTTCTTACTTTTTGGAAAAATCATCCTTCCCTGGTCCCCCGCCGAGATTAGGGTGAGGCGGGAGGCAAGGCTGTGCAAATGCAAGGTCGGGTCCTGTCTTCATTTAAATTTTGGATGTTTTGTTCATCATGGGGTTTTGCATTAATTTTTTGTTACAACATAAAATACTGTTTACCTTGCTTACTGAGTTTTTTGGAGACCTGTGAAATGTTGCAGCTGAAATGCCCCATTTGCTTTACCTAGTCCAGGCCCTGTGCCAGCCTAAATTCAGCCTCAGCCCAACCCTGCAGGGAACTGTGGGGACGACACCAATGGCCAAAGGGACAGATGAATAAGGTAGTGAAGTCCTGACTCAACCTCTGAGTGGCAGCTACTCAGCAGCCGCTGCCTCTGAAGCCACGGGAAGCTCGGCGGATTTTGGAGAGCTTCCTGTGTGCCACATGCTGTGCTGAGGACTCAGGATCCTCACAGCAGCCCCTGAGGCAGGTACCCATTCCACCCTAGGAAACAACCTTTGGGGCCTGGCTTACTTGACTGAACAGGCAGAGGCAGCACAGGCGGACCAGCTGCAGCTCCTAAACCCAGGCTACTCCAGGTTCTTGGGCAGGAACCTTCTTTCTTCCTCATGGCTCCTAGAGCACAGTGGCCCCTATCGGTGCCAGCACTCACTTCATTCTGCTTGCAGGGCTCACAAGTAAGTCTCCCTCACTGAGTGAAGTCTGAGGCTATCCCATTATTTCTTCCACAGAGCTCCCCATAGTGCCCTGCACACAGTAGGTACCTGGCAAGAGGAACCAATGGCCAGCAGCTGGGCAAACATACCTCTGCTCCCAGGCCTTTCTCTTTCTTCCCCCCTTTCAGCTGTCCCGTTCCTTGAAGCTCCTGTTTCTTCACCCTCCTGAAACCATTTCTTCCCAGTTCCTTCCTCAGTCTTCCTTGGGGTCCTTGGACAGAGCCTGGGGAAGAGGCCCACACTTCACGTCTTGAGCACACTCTGGGTCAGGCCTTGTTTGAGGGTCTCTGTGTTTCTCACCCAGTCAGGGTTCCGCTGGGGAAGCGGTACCTTGGCGGGTCCAGGTCACCCATTCTCTAAGGCTCTTGGAGAATGGGTGTGGGTGAGGAGGCAAAATGAGAGACTCGGGGTTTGTAAGAGTGAACGATATATATTTAAAGGGAAAACAGTAACAGAAGGAGGCAGAAGACGCCAGGCCAGTTTTTTTCCTATTAAAAAAGAATCTCAACTTGAAAGTCTAGTTTAATAAGATCCCCCGTGGCCCCAGCGAACACCAGTCTCCAGATTCTAACGCCTACTAATGATGGCTTCATTCATCTTCCTTTTCACCATTTGCCATTTTTTCAGCATCTGTTTTCATTTCTTTTGCTTCTCCCAATTCTGTTTCCCCCTGTTCTTCTGATTCTCTTCTGCCAGCTTCTGAAAGTTTCTCTGTTAATTCTTCCGATTCCCTTCCAGTTAAATCTTCTGAGAGTTGCTGGTCCAGATCTGACGTCCTCCTGTAAATTTCTCTGGACTCCCTTCTGCTCACTTCTGATTGTTCCATGCCTGCTTCTCCCAATCCTCTTACGCCTTGTTCTTCAGACAGGCTCTTGGCAATGTCTCCTGAATCTCTCCCCATGGATCCCAGTTCTGTTCCTAAGGAGCTGCCTTTTTCTACTACCTCTGTCTTCCTCTTTTCTTCTTCTTCTTCTTCACTCCCTGTGGTCGTTAGAGCTTCATTACACAGCTCATCTTCTGTATCTTTCTCACTCTCAGTTTGCCTTCTTCCCCACTGCCTTATCACCTGCTCTGGTCTGCCTCTCGCTCTTCTCAGATGTTCCTTCTCCCTTGCCATCGCTGCTGCATTATCCAATTCAGGAGCCTCTTCTGAAAAACAAGAGAAATAAGCAAAGAAAGGTAAAAGTTTGCCCATCTCTGGGCCTGGGTGAACCCCAGCCTAAGGGGGCCTGTGAGTCTAAGAGGAGCACCCCTTTCCAAAAGGAGAGAAAGGGAATTGTCCATTACTGAGCGCCAGCCCTGTTCTAGGCATCATGTGAGCTGCACAGATCATACCATTCGGTTGTCATGAAAGCGCACAGTGTCACTGATTCAAGTTTGCAGTCGGGACCTGAGAGTGATAAAAAGAAATCACACAAACCATGGTCATACTGCAAATAAATAAATACAGAGCCAGAATTTAAACCCAGCACGTTCTTTTTGCCTGCAAGAAACAGCACGGTTGCTGGAAAAGGACAGAAGGGGTCTTTTCTCCAACAGCCTCATTTTGCGTTTCTCTTTGTCCCTGGGAAGCACATTTATCATTTGTTAGGAAGTTCCCTGTAAAAATATGAGCAGACTGCTTGCAGCAAGTTCAGCTGGAGAGCTATTTACAACCAGAAGGACCTTTGCTCCGTGTTTTTACAGCTAAGAGGAAAGTCACCAATCTGTTCCTGAGTGGCCACGACATTCTCTTCCTGGAAGCCTCTGGTCTCTAAGGTGCCTGACTATATATAGGGGCTCTGGGTTCACAGCTGGGAAGAGATGTGCAATGCTGCCACCTGCTGTTTTGGGAGAGGAGTGCCAGGCGGCTGCCACTGGCGGCAGGGCCTTCCCAATTCGTTTTCGGGAGGACACCTTCCCCAGCACGTGGCCTGCCAAGGTTGGGAGGGCACTGAGGGAGGCTGCTTTTTCCCAGCTGTGTCCCTTCATGTCTGTTGCTCCTGTGGCTTCTGAAAGTAGCTCCAAGGTCACGTGGGACAGAAGCAAAGCCTCTCTGAGGGGAACCAGCCACCAGATGGCAGGCACTGGATAATAAAGGGCTGCTCAGGCACCCCAAACCCCACACCCAGATTCCTGCTACAGTGCCTGGATCAGGGCGGGCTATGGCCTTGGTGCCTGGAGGGTGTCTGTCCTCAGGTGCACCGTGTCCCAGCCGGCATCCACTTCACTGCAGCAGGGCTAGGGGAAGGGAGGGCATCACAGAGAGGCAGACAGAGGCTGTCTTGTCCCCAGGAACAGTGTAGAATCATGGGAAAAGCCTGGGTTCTAGAGCCAGGCTGCCTGAGACAGAAAACCATTGTGGGACTTCAACACCTCTGCCTCTGTGTTCTCCATAGCATCAACCACCATCCCTCAAGAACACTATGAAATAATAATACTGATTTTATAGTGTTCTTGAGGCACCAGATAAGTCAGTACATGTAGTCCTGAGACATAGGAAGCACTGACTGGAGAGCAGCTTCTCCTCTCACCCATCTGGTCTGGACCCCCCGAGTTCCAGCTACCTCCTCTTCCCTTAGTTCCTTGCGGGGGTGGGGGGGTGTCAAAGGCCTCTTTACTCTCTGAGGCCTTGGGAGAAAGAATCTGATAAGGCAGACCTGCTCCCTGCCCTACCGGTGCTGGCTCCAAAGAGCAGCGCCCCTCAGCAGGCGACAGTGTGGCTCCGAGCCAGACTGCTATGGGGCCTGCAAAGATCACTCAACCTCACACAGCTTCCACAATAGCATCTGCCTCCTAGGGTGGTGAGGACAGGAATAAGATCATCCTGTCTGACGCTGAGCCCAATGCCTGGCATGCAGGAAGAGCCCCCAAAGTGTAAGTTACTGTCATTCTGCCTCTGTCTTTGCTGCCAGAAACGCCTTCCCTCCTCCCTCCCTCTTTGCACCTGGAAGAGCCGTAGGCATGTTTTGGAGCCTGAAGCGGACAATTCTCCCCACTTGGAACCTTCCCTGTCTCCCCTAGAGAAGTCGAAGGGCTTCGCTCAGGTCACACAGAGCAGCTTCTCCTTCAGGGAGCCCACTCCGTGGACAGCTCTCATGGTCCGGCTTTCACACTGGGCTGTGGGCTCCTCCAGGACAGGGGCTGAGCCTCTGCCTCCCCCAGTCTCACACCTGGCGCGTGACAAGTGCTCAGCAGATATTTGATGAATTAGTTGAAGAAATGCAAGAGTGGGCTCTCAGGGCAGATGAGCGTGGACCGGATCGCTGCCTCCTGCCTCAGAGAAAGCGGGGTTCCGGTGGCACTGAAAGCACAGTGCTCGGTGACAGTGCTAAGCCCTGGGACTGGAGAGGCTACTGGATAATGCAGCTGAGACTGACAGAAGAGGGAGAATTCTGAAGTTTCAGGGGCTCCAGGAACTTACCTTTCTCTTTCTTATCTTTGAGAAGGTCCCTGTAGTCCGTTTTCTTCAGCTCATCAATGATGCCTTTGTTGGCATCGTCCAAAGCCTGTGGGTGGTAGAGGAGCCGATAAACTCTCCTAACCTGTGTTTGGCACCTGGCCTCCCCTTTACACCCAAGTCCCAACCCCAGCAGGCAGGGCTCGGCACTAACTCTACCCTCTTGTTTGCTCCAGACTCCTCTGAAGGCTCCCCGCCTGGGGGTTAGGTGACACCTAGGGACCTGGAATTACCCAGGCTGTGTGGTATGAGATACATGACTGCAGGGAATTCAGACTTCACTTCCCCTTGGGCTGAGGCAAGTACTTGGGAGGTGTGCCTATCTGCTGATTTCCACAGTTTTAACCTAAAGCTTCTTTCATCTTCGGCCAGTGTAAAGAGACAGTGTAAGCCCTGAGCACACAACAAGCCACAGAGGGTGCTGAGACACACACTGCAGGGTGGGAGCTGGGGGCTGGCCTGCCTTCACAGGGGCCTCCAGGAGGGCCTGGAACTCAGCCTGTGCATATCTTGAGGGCAGGCTCTGCCTTCTCCCTTGTGACTTGCACGGGGCAGGGCACCCACCAGTAGGCACTCAGAACCATCTACTGAATGACCATCAGGCCTGGGCACTCCGTGCAGTGTAGGTCTGGCCTCCTGCCCCCAGTACACTAAAGTGACCAGATTTTAACATTGGTAAAGCGGGACACCATTGACCGGGGGGGCGGGGGTTCTTGATTAAAAATTTGGTCTATCTCCCGCCGTTCCCTAGCTTGTCGTGCATTCTTTCCAAAAGTCGGGACTTTTTTAAAACACCGCGGGACGCGGGACAAATTGTTAAAAAGCGGGACGTCTGGTCACCCTACCGTACACCTTCCTGCCTGGAGATGCCAATCCAGGAAGATGAAAAGTCAGGGGCCTGGTCCCATAGGGAGGTGCTTAGGGCCCCGGCTTGGTTTGGCTGGATAGGCACTTCTCTCTGCTTATCAACCCCTCAAGGTTGCCTCCTTGATAGGGAAGCCCCAGCCCTGCCTCCCTGCTGGGGTTCTCTCTCACTCTGAACCCCCTGATCCCTATTGCACTGGTCATGCACAGGGGTTTTTGTCTTAACTTTCCTGCTGACAACAAGCTTCCTGAGGGCCAGGACCCCAGAGGGTGGCAGCCTCTGGGCTGGACAGCCCAGGCTGACTCATGGTCAGCCGCTATTTACTGGATCTAATTGCCACGCTCTCTCTCTCCCAATAGCTGCAGGGTGAGCAGGTGGAAGAGGGTGAAGTGGGAGAGACCACGCATGTGAACGAAGGGGAACACGGCTGGTGAGGGTGGGCGCTCTGCCGCTACAGGCCAGATGGAAAGGCAGTGTGCACATTTGGGGAGCTGAGCCCCTCGACAAGGTAAGGGGACAGAAGTGGAACAGGCCTGGGGCCCGGTGAAAGCAGGACATGGATCGCCACATGGTGGGGTCTCTTGGGAACAATTTCCCCACCATGAAAGGGAAGGAACAGCCTTACCATGGTCCTCACAAACCATGAGTTCACCCCCTAGCAGTCCAGCTGCGTCAGGTGGCTTCTCTGGTGCCTTCACATCCGGGCCGGCCTGCCGACTGTCTGGGGTTCTGTGCGCCCCCTCCCCCTGCCGTGGTGGCCAGCCCTTGGGCTCTGGCCTCCTTTCTGCCTCCTGCTGATCCCTCAGCACCCATGGTCCTGTGCTCCTGCCCCTTCTCAGCCTGGCAAGACTGCTGTCCTTGTCCATCAAAGCCAGCACGAGGTCCATCTCCAACTGGAACATCCTTGGGGTGTCACTTCCCAGGGTCCCTGCTCCCTTTCCTGAAGGCCTACTGCACCTCCACTGTGGTTCCCGAGGCCACGTCCCTCGTGCTGGCCCTGAGCAACGCGGTCTGGCGTCTCCCAACCACGGGGCGAGCTCCCGGGGACGAGGGCCTTGTCCAGTTCCCTGCCGCAGATGCTTACGGGGGTCTGGCCACACGCCAGTGCTGGCCCTGTAATTTGGACATTGGACAGTTTAGGGGCAGCAGTCTGGCTGGCAGCGGGAGGTGAGGTGGCTGGGGGATTCATGCTTAGCTGCCTGTGTGTCTGCAAGGTCAGCGTGCTGACGCTACTGAGGTCTCTGCCTCCTGAAGCTGACGGTCTAGACCAGCACCGCCTGACAGAAGTCCTGACAGTGATGGGGATACTCGAGGTCTGCAAGGCCAGACATCTTAAATGGGACAGAAAACAACAGCAGTGTCCCATTTCAAACGGAACGTAGGGTCAGCCTGGTCTCACTGGACTAAATTCAAGGTGTCAGTAGGCGGACCCTACGTAGTTTGAAACGGGACAGTACCATTGTCTTCTGTCCCATTAAAACAGTACATCTGGGGAGCCTACCTATGAGATACCCACAGTCACGTGCAGCTAGGGAGCACTGGAAGGTAGCAGGTGTGACTGAGAAATGGGATTTTACATTGTATCTACTTTTACTTCTTTTTCATCTGGATAACAGCAGGTGGCCGGCGGCTGCCTTCCTGAGCAGTGCAGGTGGGCGAGGCAGTCATACTGTGTTTCCTGTCTCCTGGCACAGGCAGCATTTTTCAGACGGCACATCCTAAGATCAGTTTAGAAGGCCCCAACCAACATTTCATAAAAGAAAATTAAAAAAACAAAATAGAATAGCCCAGAAACTATCAGCCTGCCTCTTAAAGGCAAATATGCCTTGTGAAACTTCCACTTCTATTTTTTGTGTATCTCAAATAAAAATGTGTGTCTTGGGTTGCTGCATCAACGCATGGCAGTGGCAACACGTGGAGGGCACTGCCCTCCCTGGAATGCAACCTGCAGTTGGAGGGAAATCAATGTCTGGTCTGGCTGGGGGGCTGAGGGGCCGCCCCCAGCACTCCCCACAGCCACCAGGGCCCAGGTGCAGGACGGGGACGGCTCACGCTGATAATGGCCTGCTGCGCCTTGTCGTTGTGGACAAGCTTCGCTTTCTCCAGGGCCTTCTCAAAGTTGTTCACGGCCGACTCGAAGTCTCTCAGCTTCACTGGAGAGCAAGGGGGGAGGCACAGCACAGGTAGGTGGTGACACTGTGTGTTGCACGAGGCAGCTGCCCCACCCCGCTCCCAGGAGCCCCTGGCCCGCCTGGCCGCCCTGGTCCTCCGCAGCGTCGCGGAGCTGCTGGGCGCCACCTTTTCCATGACATTCCTGGGCAGTCAGTCTCCCGCTAAGGACAGAACCTGGAAGTCTGAGCCCTGGGATCTGAGGCCATCCAAAGGGGTCTGTGAGGGAAGGGGGCCTGTGCACGCATCACGTGTCTCCAGGGTGGGGGGACCATTCCATCTCACCTCAGCTTTAGATTGTTCCAGGAGAGCAAATCCGTATTTTAAAAATGTTTGCTCTAATGTTTTAAGAATGCTGTGGAGACCAAACAACATAGCCAAGGGCTGGATGTGACTCAGGGGCCAGTGACTGGCCCCTCAGCTCTCAAGCCCAGACAGGAGGTGGCTCCTCTGAGCCACCCACCCTGCTAATCAGTGCTGGAGCCGAGACTGGAACGATTGACTGACTGTAAAGAGCTTAATTTCAGGAAGGAAGACCAAAAGTACTCACCAGCTGGGGACTGGGAACCCTACCTCTCAGCTACTCCACACACCACTTTCTCTTACAACTGAATATACCCAAGGTCCACCATCTCCTAAACATGGCTTTGGGATTCAGGGGGGAAGGAGGACCTTATATCCACAAGTGAAACTGCCACAGTCTATCCCATTGGAAAAGCAATTCAAATGTAATTATGAAACTTTGTAGAATCACATAAAGTCAAGTACACATTTATTTTTTCCCCAAACACATTTGAAAAGAAGGGGAGTAACAGTATTCCTTCAGTGACCACTCTGGAGACATGTCAGTGTCCTGACACTGCAGGTCTGTAGAGAAGTCATATTTATTCAAGGGCGGAAAACATTAAAGACTATTCTTTTCATTTAACTGAATCTGTCACCTAAAGTTGTCTTGATCCTGGGAGCTGTTTTCCTCTGTCTTCCGCCCTCTGTGCATGCACAAATCCACACATTACACCTACATTTCCACTGAGCCCTAAATAGGCTTTTCCAAGGCCTCTAACTGTTTCTCATCACTCTTGGAGACACTTCTGGGAAGTTGATGACAGGGAAGGAAGGAAGAGACTAACAGTCCCTGAGTGCTCGCTCCATGCCAGTTCCCGTTCTCAGTGCTCCTATGTGTAAGTGTGACCTTATTTCTTCATACCAACCTACATGGAGATACCATAATTATCCCTATTCACAGAGCATGAAACTGAGGCACAGACTGGCATTTGCCCGAGGCCCGGGAGCCAGGAGGGCCCAGAGCCCACGCTCAGCCTGCCTGGTTGTGCTGCCTCGAACCCAAGGCTCCCTGGGCTGCTGCATTTGGCTTTTAAACCCCAGTATGGAGACAGTGAGAGGCCTGGTTCTCCAGAGCCTGCTCTCCCAGGGCCTAAAATGTCCTGGGAAGTGGACTCAGGATCCCGTCAACGCTGAGGGCTGCATCCTGTGTCCCCTTCAGCTCTAAGAACAGGAAGGAGTTCTGGGAAAAGCCACAGTGGTCTTGTCTGTGATTCAGGTTTAAAGCTTCCAGTTGTTTTCTCTGTGCTTTTAGGAAAGAATCTGTGACTTGTAACTAGGCCCAAGAGGCCTGTGGATCTAGCCCCTCATCAACCTCCTCCCTCTAGAACTCCCTGGTCCCCAGCAGCTGCAATCAGCTCAATTCCTGCCCACCTTCTCAAACACTGTTCCTTTGTCGGGAAAGCTCTGCCCTCAGCTCTTAAAACAGCGCCTTCTGGTCCTTAAAGCTTCTGCTGAACCGTTACTTCCTCAGACAGGAGGGCGTGACATTGTTATCAGTATTGCTCCCTACTGTATGCTCAGCTTGGTGCCTAGATGGTACCAAGTGAGCATTTGTGGTACTAATGAGTGATTATGCCCCTGATCAGAGCACCTATCACTTCTCTTTCCTCACTACAGTCAGCTGCATATCCAGAGCAGGGCCTGCTTAGCACAGTGGTTAGAAACCCAATCTCCAGAGTCAACAGAAACAGGTTCTAGTCCCAGCTCCATGGTTTACTAGCCTGTGACTTGGAGTCATTTCCTTTTTCACTGTGTTATGAAATATTTCAATTATACACAAAAGTGGAAGGAATAGTATGAAGAACCCCATTACTCATCACCCAGTTTCAACAATTATCAAAATATCACCAATCTTGTTTCATCTATTTCTCCTCACCCCCACCCCTTGCTGTATTTTTACAAACTTGATTGAGATGTAATTCACATATTATAAAATGCACACATTTCTATGTAGACCATTTGACAATTTTTAGTAAATATATAGAACTGTGCAATGATCAACCACAAACTAGTTTTAGAATATTTCCATCACTCCAAAAAGTTTCCTCATGTGACCTGAGGCAATCTGCTGAACCACGCATTGCCTCAGTGTCCCCAAATGAGGACAATGATGCCTATGTCCTTGCTTGCACAGTGAGTAAATGCAATAATGCTGGGGTAAAGAGTACCAGGCAGGAGGAAGTAGAGCTGACCACAGGGTTCTGTGCTGGTCTGCAGCTGAGCTCCTTAAGGGCAGGGGTAGCTCTCAGGGTGACCCAAGCCCTAACTGAGCTTAGCCCAAAGTAGGCATTTACCACACACTGTCAATACGGAGGAGCTGATCCCCACTTTCAAAATCAGAATTAATCCTGGCAAAGGATGGTAAATTCAGCCCTCAGGATTCCCATCCCAGGTCTGGCAGCTAGAATGCCAGGTGGGAAGTCCTCTCTGAGTCCATACCTTGTGCCTGTGCCACCAGAACACTGGCGTTCAGCTGCCATTCGATGTCCCCTTCTTCCTCGGCACACTGCTGGGACTTCTCGCCATAATCCTGGGCCTGCCAGGCCTGGTCTAGCTCCAAGTAGCAGCGGCCAATCTCATGGAACAGCCAGGTCTTCTCCAGGGTGGTTTTCGCCAGAGGAATCTTCTCCTCCCACCTGGGGACACAAAGAACCAGGTCAGCTTCTTCCTTTCTAACCCCCACGCCCTCCCCACCCACCACCCCCACACACACCCTCCCCAGCATTCGGCCACAGGAAGTCGAGGTCCCACATCAGGTAGCAGAATAAAAACTGTGCTCCAACCACCAATTCTTTTAGACACAGGAGTGGAGTTAAGAACCCTTCACATTTTTTAAAACTACAAAGCTGTTTTAGAACATCTATGGCAGGGGTGGCCAACCTTTTGGCTTCCCGTGGGCCACATTGGAAGGAGAAAAATTGTCTTGAGCCACACATAAAATATACTAACACTAACAACAGCTGATGACATTAAAAAACAATCACAAAGAAATCTCATAATGTCTTAAGAAAGTTTGTGAGTTTGTGTTGGGCTACATTCAAAGCTGTCCTGGCCGCATGCAGCCTGCAGGCCATGGGTTAGACACGCTTGATCTATGGGATCTCATTTGATACAAAAATTGATAATAAGTTTTATAAAATAACATTTGAATAGCAAAAGTAATATTTAAGGCTATTATTAAGTACATATAAAAAATCAATACAGAAAAAAGATTGGAACAAAAAACCAAACTATCAATAAAAGTTTAAGTGTAGAATTAGAATTAGTACTTGTCTTTCGATGGTGAGACTGAATAATTTTTCTTCTACTTTTCTGTATTTTCCAAATTAATATTCTAATAGCAAGCACATATTTACTATAAAACTTTTTATTATAAAAAGATACTAATGGGTGGGTGAATTCTCATTGGTTTCTGTCTTTTTACACTTACGAGGACTGTCCAGAAAATATCCAGCTGTACAACTATTCTCGTTATATTGACAATGGCTGGATTTTTTCCTGGACAGCCCTTGTAGACACCAGGGGTCATTCAGGAAACCAAATAAAGTATAGCAGGGGTGAACAAGTCTATTTCAATCAAGGGACGAGGGCCTGAAGGACAATTGGTAAGTAGCCCAAGGAGCTGGCTCTTCCAGGCAGGCCAGTCTCTAGGTCAAGCCCTCCCCCAAGTCTCCCTAGCACTGAATCCCCCCACTGTCATTAGCCCCATGGTTAGACATCAAGAGTCTAGCAGCTGGGCCACCTGGGGAGTTCAGGCTCCATTCCCATTGACCCCACATGACCACAGAGTCACAGGATAGTATCAGAAGAGAAGAGGTCTCAGATTCACAGGGTCCACCAGCTCCTAAACTAGCTCAAGGTAAGGATCACCTGGAGTAGCTGTTAAAAACAGGTCCCTGAGGGGAAGCCAGGATGGCTCAGTGGGTTAAGCGCTCACTTTGCAGCGAATCCCGGCCCGTGCAGACCCATGTGCTGAACTGGGGAGTGTCCTCAGTTCCGTTCTCACCGGGGTGAAGACCCCAGCCCAGTTCCTGCCCTGTGCAGCCCCACGCCCACCTGTGGAATGAAACTATGTGGAAAAATGAATGATGTACAACTATGGAGATTGTTCTGGGCCCTCCCCCTTCTCTCTGTCTCTATATCTCTCTGTCAAAAACAATAAAAATAAAATAAAAACAGATCCCTGAGCTCCAACCGAAACCAACAGCATCAAATTTCCAAGGAAGAAGCCCAGAAACTCACATACCTAACGAATGTTCTAGGGGATTCTTGTCACTGGGATATTTTGAGAAAATGCTGATTGTAGAGTATTAAGTAATTTAACTGATGAGCCCCAGAGCTTATAGAGTGGCTTGCCCATGGTCACCTAGCAGAGCCAGGAGCCAAACTCAGGTCTTCTTATGCCTCTGGCCCGGCATCCGGGCCCCAGGCTGGGAGTCCGGGGTGAGGGTGGGGAGCTCTGGCCCTGAGGTGGGGAAGGGGCAGTTCTTGGTCACTCACGTGTCAATGGCTTGCTGGAATTTCCCAACTCGGGCAAAAACCCTGCCAATGTTGTCAAGGGCTCTCGACTTGGCATCAGGAAGGTCACTGTGGGGAAGAATCATGACAAGTTCACTAGACATTGACCATTCTAAGCACTGGGGAAACAGAAAAGAAGTCAATGACAGGGGCCCTGGCCTCAGGGACTCAGGGTCCAGTTTGAAGGACAGACCCAGGCTGGCAAAGCGGACACTCACAGGCCCTGTCATGCCTTGTGGCTGGGAATAAACATGGTCAGCACCTTTCCAGAGGGTGATTAGTCAACAGCTTGTAAATATGTTCCTTTGATTTAGTAATTCCCCCTCTAGGAATTTACCTCAAGAAGATAATGAGAACACTCGTGAACCAGTTCCTGTTTGTCCCAAGAATACTTGCTAGCTGGGCTTGCAGCTGCAGTGTTTACCCTGAGATAGATAACTCACGGATTACAGTCCTAACCTTATCCCCAAAGTTTGTCACAAAGTGTATCGCTTTATTATTACAGTATTTTCGCATTGCTCTAGTATTTCGATAGTCTTTGGAAACAATTGATATCATTCTATCCATAGCATTTTGGTTTTAGTAGAGGTATTTCCATTTACAAAATATAGTAAGTCTTGATCAATAAAAATGTCAAATCCTAGAAAACATAGCATTCCTACGCTCGAAAAAAAAGTATTAAATATTGATCATCATATACATTTCTGTTACATTAGGATTAGAGACAAGTTCTGGTTAGAAATGATTCCAGGGGAAGCCGGGATGGCTCAGTGGATTAAGCGCTCGCTTTGCAGCGCCGGGGACCGAGGATCAAATCCCGACCCCGGCCCGTGTGGAACCATATGCTGAGCTGGGAGCTCCCCCAGTTCAGTTCTCTCTCTGTCTCTGAATCTCTCTCTCTCCCTCTCTCTTTGTCAAAAATAAATAAATAAATAAAAATATATTAAGAAATGATTCCAAGAACAGTTTTTACATTTTATTTTCACATTGAACATCAGTCAGATTTGCTTCAGCCTCAAAGAGTTTGTTTATGTAAAGTTAAATGAATGTGGCAGTGAGCTGCACTTTTATTTTTCTAAATGGAAAATGGGTTAAAGCTCTCTTTATAATAAACATTGAAAACAGTCTAAACCAGGCATGTCCAACCTGTGCCCCAGGACAGCTTTGAATACAGCCCAACACAACTGCTTAAAACATTATGAAATTGTTTTGTGACCTTTTCTTTTAGTTCATCAGCTATCATTACTGTTAGTGTATTTTATGTGTGGCCCAAGACAGTTCTTCTTCCAATGTGGTTCAAGGAAACCAAAAGGCTGATTTGGACACTGCTGATCTAAAATGTTATCAGTGCTTTAGTACTGGCAATTTTTTTTTTTATTTAGATTTTTATTGTTTTTGGCAGAGAGAGATACAGAGAGATAGAGAGAGACAGAGAGAAGGGGGAGGGCCCAGAGCAGTCTCCATAGTTGTATATCATTAGTTTTTTGATATAGTTACACTCCATAGGCGGGCTTGGGGCTGTGCAGGGCAGGAACTGGGTTGGGGGCCTCCAGCGTGGGAAGGAGCTGAACCAAGGGACTCCCACATGGGAAGCTGGCCCCCGTGAGAACTGAACATCCAGTTTAACCTATGGGTCTGCATGGGCTGGGGCCAGGATACGATCCTCGGACCCCAGGGCTGCAAGACGAGTGCTCAACCCACTGAGCCATTCCAGCATCTCCAGCAATGGCAATTTTGGTGTATGAAAAAAGTCCCTGTTATATATTAAGTTAAAAAGCCAGATGAAAAAAAAGAAAAAAAGAAAAAAAGCCAGATGAGGGAAAGCTAGGATGGCTCAGAGGGTTAAGCGCTCACTTTGCAGCCCCGGGGACCGAGGATCGAATCCCAGCCCCGGCCCGTGTGGACCCACATGCTGAACTGGGGTGTGCCCCC
The DNA here is from genome assembly GCA_004027555.1 of Craseonycteris thonglongyai. NCBI lineage: Eukaryota > Metazoa > Chordata > Mammalia > Chiroptera > Craseonycteridae > Craseonycteris > Craseonycteris thonglongyai. The sequence goes on along the minus strand of PVKE010004994.1, from coordinate 15,602 downwards.
AGTTCAGTTCTTACCGGGACCTCTGTGGGAGGCTCCCGGCCCAGTTCCTGCCCTGTGCAGCCCCACGCCCACCTGTGGAGTGAAACTATATGGAAAACTAATGTCAACTATAGAGACTGCTCTGGGCCCTTCCCCTTCTCTCTGTCTCTTTCTGTCTCTGTTTCTCTGTCAAAAATCAATAAAACAAATCTTAAAAAAAAAAAAGCCAGATGCTAGGAGAGTATACAATGCACATTGCTCTATTTTGGGTTACAAATAGATATGTGGCCTGAAGCATGGTGCTGTGCTCCTGGCTTTGACAGTGGAGGAAGGGCCCACAAGCCCGGAGTGCACTCAGTGAATGCAGCTCTAGAAACTGGAAAAGGCAAAGAAAAAGTTTCTCCCCCTGAGCCTCTGGGGGGAGGGCGGCCCTACTAGCACTATAATTTCCACCCATGAAACTGCTGTCAGACTTCTAAATGCCAGAACTGTAAGAGAATTAAAGTGTTGTTGTAAACCAGCCCAAAATAAGCAAAAAGTGGGCATTTTTAAAAGAAGTAAAGAGAATGTAAGCCTAACTATTAATGATGATTACCCAAGGGAAATGAGGTACAAGGGAATCTTTTCATTTATCCATATTATGTAAACTTTTTAGGGTATTTATGTGTCACCAGGAAAGAAGAGTGAGTTATTGCCCTAATGAGAAAGACAGTTGTGTCCCTAATTCTTTACCATTGACCATATGAACATTCTGGCTTCTGTTAAAAATTGCCTCCTTCCTAACAAATAAAACCAGAAAACCCTCCCCCAATCCCAGATCCCCTCCACCAGCAGTCCCTCTCACTGTCTCCCTTCCCATTTCCTCTGTGACCCAGGGGCTTAAGAGTCTTCCTTGCAACTCTCCTCTGATCCAGCCGCCCCACATGGCCAGCCTGCCACTCTAAACTGCAAATCGGATCAAGCCACTGCTGCAGAGGCCCACTGCAGCACCGTTCGCCCTGGCAGAAGTGGAGCAGCCTAAGTGCCCACAAAGATGCAGTTACATCAATTTCTGTGTGAGCTGAAATGTCTTCACATGCAGCCATTCAAACAATGAGACCTTCTGGGTGGTGTGCACATAATGTGATGTATAGACAATGTAATATAGAATTGTACACCTGGAAACAATGTAATTGATATCAGTTAATGTCACCCCAATAAATTTAAAAAAAAAAAAAAAGAATGAGACCTTTCCCAAGACACAGTCTTAAAAAACTAAAAAATTTAAAAATGAGGGGCTTTTATTTTGAAAATCCTATGTACGTATAGATGTACATAAATATGCAGATAAACACATTGAAAAGAGGTCAGAAGGACACATCTCAACGTGGTCCCAGGAGAGTGTGGTCTTGGCGGGAGGGGAAGGGAAGGACTGTCCCATCCTGCTCTCAGCACCGTGGCGCTTGTGAAATCAAGCTCCTGGACTCTCAGTACCTTCAGGCTAACTAAGGTCCTTGCTCCTCAGAGTGGCACCTGGTTCTCCCACTCCCCACGGATCCTGGCCCCCAGCCCTGCCCTACTATCTGCAATTCCCCAAATTCTCCAAACTGCCACAACACTTGCCTCTTCCCAGGGTGTCCTCCCCCCATCCTCTCCTTAGCCTCTGGCAGTGCGCCTACCTGCCTTTCTCCTTGACCTTCAGTCATACTTAGTACCTGCTGCACTCACAGCACCTCTGAGGTCAGCCTCCCCTTCCAAAGTGGGTGCTCTGTTGTGGTGCAATGAGTGAATGAATAAGTTGTAATGTTATTCATAACAATAACATGTAATTCGATAACAATAATAGTAACGAGAAGGCATGCAAAATCAAATCATCTATAGAGTGTTTGGAGAAAGAAATGAGGACTGGGGTCATTCAAGAAGCTACTTAGACAAGTTGGGGTTTGAGCTGCACCTTTTGTGGGAGAGGGGCAGAGACAGAGGGTTGTGACTGATTAGAATGAGGGTGCACATGGGGTACGCTGAACTCACAAGGAAGGCTGGAGGCCTGTTTGTGGATGTTACAAAGTCACTAACTTTGTTTAAGGAACGCCTTTGTTTATTCAGCCATGTAGCACATATTTATTAGCACACACGCCCACTTGTGGCAGGTGTTGGGAAGAAAAAGGCAATATAAAATAGTCCTGGGCCTAAGTCCAGAATCCAGCAGGGCAGGCAGGATACAGGTGGGGTTTTGAAAGGGAGCACAGAGGAGGGATTTTTTAATTATCCCTCAGGAGCATGGAAGGCTTTTCTGAAGGGAGATGCTTGTCTAAATTTCAAAAAATGGGTAGGATGGAGTTGATAAAGGGCTAGTGAAAGAAAAGGAGCAGCGCCACAGGTATTGGCTGGGGCACAGATGCACAGGGGCCAGGAAAGAACTGGTTCAAGAGAGAACAGGGCAAGGGGATGCCAGGATGGCTCAGCAGGTTGAGGGCTTACCTTGCAACTCTGAGGTCTGGGGATCGAATCCTGGCCCTGGACTGTGCAAACCCACATGCTGAATTGTGGTGCAACTGGAAACCGCCAGGATGGCAACAAATGTTTTCACCTCCCATTCTGGAGACCCCCAGTTCGGTTCCCACCCTGCACTGCCCCATATCCACCTGTGTGGAGTGAAACTGATGATGTACAACTATGGAGACTGCTCTGCGCCCTCCCCTGCCCCCAAACAATAAAATAAATCTTTTAAAAAGGGAGAGAGAGAGAGAGACCAGGAAGTCCAGAACTGGGCACTTGGACTTCACCCCAATCATTGGATCTGCTTTGCACCAAAGGGCCAGCTGGGTTGCAGGAAATCCAGGTCGGTGGGGAAAGGCAAGAAGCGAGGAGGGTCTGGACTGAGCTGTGGGAGGGAACCAGAGGGAAGGTGCTCCAGGAGATGGGCAGGAGGAGGTGTGGACGGGACATGGGTGGGCTGGAGATGACCACTGCGGGGAGGGAGGTGTCTGGGAAGCCCCCTGGGCTCCTTCTTGTGGACTGAGTGGCTGACCAGCAGCCATCCTCACAGATAGGGAATCTGGAGCAAGAGGTTTAGAAGAAACGTAAGGGATTCCACTTTGGACCGGTTAAATTTGGAGTTCCTGTGGGACATCCAAGTGGAAATGTCTTGAAATCCGTTGGATATGCATGTTTGGGGCTCAGGAGAAAGTCTGGCCAGAAGTAAAGATGTACAAGGGTGAGCTGATAAATTTTGCCTCCACTATAATATTTTTGTTACATTAGACACATCTGGATATAACCGGTTCTGTGTAGGTACATGGTGTCTCCCTCTATCATTCTTGACCTTGCACACACAGATGCTTACATTTTTCACCTCGTGCACATTGAAATGAACGAGTGTTCAGATGTTAAGTTCAAACAGCGTGCTGTTATTGAATTTTTAACAGCGGAAAAAGTTCCTCCCATTGAAATTCACAGGTGAATGAAAGCCATTTATGGTGATCAGTGTGTTGAAGTAAGAACAGTGCGACGCTGGGTAAGGCGGTTCAAAGATGGAGGAGTGGGGCAAGCAGATTTAAGTGACAAGCCACGAAGTGGAAGGCCTATGACTGCAAGTGATCAGCTTCATCAAGATCACAATGAAGAACTGATCTGCAGAAATCGTCACACCAAACAAAAAGAAATTGCTGGTAACTTAGGAATTTCTAAGGAGAGAGTGGGATCCATTATCAGTGTTCTTGGATTCTGTAAAGTTTGTGCCAGTTGGGTACCACACATACTGTCTGATGAAATAAAAGTGGAAGAGTTTGCATTTCTGGGGAACTTCTGGAATGTTTTTCAAAAGGTGAGGACTTTTAACATTTAAAAAAAGATTTATTATATTGCCTGAGAGGTGAGAGAGAGAAAAGGGGGGAGGGCCTAGAGCAGTCCCACAGCTGTACATCATCATCTGTCACATGGTTTCATTCCACACAGGTGGATGTGGGGCTGTGTGGGGCGGGAACCAAACCAGGGGCCTCCCAAATGGGAGACAAGAACCCTCACCACCGAGCCATGCTGGTGCCACCAGTTGTACCACAGTTCAGATTATGGGGCAGCATAGGCTGGGACAGGAATCGAATCCCAGACCCCGTGAGTGCAAGACAAGTCCAACCACTGAGCTATCGCGGCATCTCCAGGTGAGGACTTCTTAAAGAAGATCATTACAGGTGATGAAACTTGGGTCCATCATTATGACCCCGAGAACAAAAGGCAGTCCACGGAATACCTCCATTAGGGACCACCTCAGCCAGAAAGTTCAAAACTCAGACTGACTAAGGTCAGGTTGACTGTTTTTTGGCCTTAATACCCTTCTATCTCCATGTGCATTGGGTGAAAAATGTAAGCATTTGTGTGTGCAAGGTCAAGAATGATGGAGGGGAGACACCGTGTAACTACACAGAACCAGTTATATCCAAATATGTCTAATGTAATTAAAGATAATACCGTGGAGGCAAAAATTATCAGTACGGGGAAGCTGGGATGGCTCAGTGGGTTAAGCACTCACTTTGCAGCCCTGGGGACCGAGAATTGAATCCCAGCCCAGGCCCATGTGGACCCATATGCTGAAATGGGGAGTGTCCCCAGTTCAGTTCTCACTGGGGTGAGACCCCGGCCCAGTTCCTGCCCTGTGCAGACCCGTGCCCACCTGTGGAATGAAACTATATGAAAAAACCAATGATGTGCAACTATAGAGACTGTTCTGGGCCCTCCCCCTTCTCTCTATCTCTGTATCTCTGTCTCTGTCTCTCTGTCTCTCTCTGTCAAAAACAATAAAAATAAATCTTTAAAAATTATCAGTCTGCCCCCATATATATGTCTTTACGGCATGGGACACAACTGGATTCAAAGTGCTATATATTTACAAATTTTACTTAATCAGCATGATCCCTGTGACTCAGCATCATTGCACCTTCACTAGAGATGAGGAAACTGAGAAGGTGAACAAGTCAGGCAAAGCTACACAGCTTGTGAGCACCAGAGCCGGAAGTCAAAGTCAGGTATCTCTAAAGCTGGTTGCTGGGTTGTTTGTTTTCTACTCCTGGAATGTCCACCACATGACACTCCTGCTCAGCACAGTGGAGGCAGGTGAGAACCGAACTGGGAACATATTGCAGGGCTCGGGTGAGCGAGGAGAGGGCACGGGGCAGGAAATCTGGCTTGGCCCGAATGGAGGCCTGACAGCAGAGGCCTGTGCACAAGTAGGCTCACAGAGAACCTACAGTGCTGCGCAGAGGCGTTTGGTTCGAACCTGCAGGCCACGAGGGGACGAGGCCTGTTTGTCAGCGGGGGAAGGAGGGTTGACAGGTGACAAGGAGGGATGTGGAGGTGATGTGTGAGAGACTGAAAGAGGCCCAGAACGGTGGGGCAAGCTGAAAGCGGGTAGGAGAACCTCATGAATGACTCCAAAGGTTCAAACCAGGTGCCCAGAAAGCCATGGATCATTCCTGGGAGAGCTGATGCTACTCTTACCATGGATACCTAGCAATGTCCTGCGGTCTTTACATGGACTCGGCATGCCACCCTCCCTCCCACCCTATCAGGTGCGGGTAGGACCATGTCCACGGAAAAGAGGAGGCACTGAGGCTAAGAGAGTTGAGGTGCCTGGCATGAGGTGCCACAGCTGGGAGGTGCAGCTCCGAAGCCCACGTCAGCAGACTCCAGAGCCCAGGCGCCCTGGTTTCTGAAGCCCTTCTAGACCCGACTCCTGCCTACTTGGTTCAGCCTCCTCCTGGCCACACCTCCCCTGGCAATAAATAACCTGTGTTCTCCATCCTGAAGCTTCCTCCCGCCTGCCTCAAGGCCTTCCCATAGGCCAAGTATGTCCCTCACACCCAGCCATGTCCTCCAGGATATACGTCTCATAGCACTGGGTCCTGTACTTTTCCATCATGACACTTAGCACAATGGTGATTGACTAGCGATGTCACTTGTTATGTGACACCCGCAGGGAAATGAGCCTTGCGTCTGACTGCTGTGGTGGTCCCAATGCTAGCACCATCTGGCATGTCTGGGGTGGGGGACTGCTTGTCAAGACGGTGTAAGAATGGAAACCTCCCTGAGAGCCAGACTACTGGCAGCTTTTTGGAGTTTTGGGCCACTGCTCTCCTCTTTGTGACAAAAAATTAACAACAACAGAAAAAGCTGACAGTCTTCGTCCACCCCTTATCCCCAGTCCTGGGCAGGTGGCTCCTCTCTCAGCGGGATATCCCTCAGGCATGCTGGGCAGGAAATGCCAGCTCAGCCATTAGCGGCCACCCTTCTGCAGGCCCCTGAGCAGAGGCCGCAGAGGCTCCCAGTTACTCACTATTCCTTGGCGATCTCCAGGTCCCTTCTGTGGCTCTGCAGGGCTGCTACCATGTGCCCCAGCTCAATCTGGGCATTCCCTATGCAGCTGTACAGGTTTCCAACCAATTCATCCTTATTGGGCACCTCTTCTTTGTTCCATTCGAGTACCTTCTTCAGCACTTTCTCGGCTTTCTGAAGGCTCCCTTCAGCATAGCCGCTGGTCAGCACTAGGAAGGAAAGAGGTGATGAGAAGGCGGAAGCAGCCTCACCTTGGCTGATGGGGACACCCGCCTCCCCCTCAGAACCTCCACAGCCCAGGGAAGCCAAGGGCTCAGGCTACTCTGTTGCTCCCACCCTCCCTGGACCAGGCCCCACCCCTTTGGGAACAGCACCCACACATGTCAATGTCCTCCAGGCTCTTGAGGATGTAACGGGCTGTCTGCGAGGGACGGTGTTTGCGCTCCCGCAGCCAGTGCTCCTGCATCAGCTTCCGGTCGCGCTCCCTGGCGTAGATGGGCTTTTGCTGCCTCCAGAAGTCACTGCGGGTGTCCAGGTAGTTGATGCCCGCCATGAGGAGGTCTTCCACGGTCAGGTCGTGCTTGATGGTGCCTTTGATCAGGTCTGTGGGGGATGGTGGGAGAAGGAACCAACCAGAACAGGTGTCTAAGGGAGTCACGTCCTCTTGGCTCAGGGTCCCTGCTGCAGGGCCCCTTGTGGGGCCTTCTGCCTGGAGTTGCAGAATCCATGAGGAAAGCAAGTGCACATGGGAGGCAGCGTGGGTCTGTCTGGGTGCAGAGGAGGCCAGATCCCCCCTTTCAGGCACTCCCATAGTATAGAACTTAGTACGTAGCCTCTTACGCTCTTATGGCAAGATAAGAGGAGCAAATAGAAGGGACAGCTGGGGGATAGCCCCCAGCCCTCAAGGCTCCCCCATCTCAAGCTGTGTCGCCAGAGAAGACAGAGTCTAAATGCACGACCTGGCCCAGGTCACCAGTCCCAAGTGATTCCCTAGGTGCTGAGTGTGCAAGCTGGGAGCTGCAGGCACATGCCCAAGGCCTGCCGGCCACCTGAGCAGAGAGGTCAGAGCTGCAGGGCAGCTTGGGGTCATGTTCAGGCCACCCCTCCCCTCCACAGAAGCTCCTCGGGGTGAGGAGAAAAGTGTTCAGGCCTGTCACAAATACATGCCAGCGGTGAAGCTGCTCCTGTGACACAGACCTACCGGGAATCTTGCAGATGACCTTGGAAGTCAGTTCTGGAGAACAGCCATTTGATTCAAGGGTGACTCCTGCTCACGCTTATCAGGTAAAGGCAATACTGCCATCCTCATGCTTATGTGAGACATTCATTTCAAGGCTCTGTCCAATTTCTCGTCACTGCCAGCACAGTGTGCTGGACAGAGCATTAGAACCGACATCAGGAGGCCTGGACTCTAGTGTCGACTCCACCTCTAACTTGCTTTGTCACCTTGGACAAGTTATTCCCCAATTAGGGTCTCTCTTTATCTATCTATCTATCTATCTATCTATCTATCTATCTATATCTTTCTATCAATCATCTAGATATACTTATTGAGAGAAGGTGAGAGAGAAGGTGAGAGAGAAGGGGGGAAGGCTCAGAGCAGTCTCCATAGTTGTACATCATTAGTTGTAACGTGGTTTCATTCCACATAGGTGGATGTGGGGCCACATGTGGCGGGAACTGAACAGGGTGCCTCCTTCATGGGAGGTGAGAACCTCTGCCACCTAGCTGTCCCAGTGGTTACCAGTTGTGCCACAGTTCAGCGTATGGGGTTGCACAGGTCGGAGCTGGAATTGAACCCCGGACCAAGTGCTCAACTGCTGAGCTATCCCACATCCCTCTTTCCTTATTTATAAAAGGAAGGGTTGAACCAGATGAGGTTCGAGACATTCTAGTACTAGTGTCCTAGGACTCCCCTTCTAGTGCCTCCCATCTTGATTTATTTGCCACTTGTGCAGATTGAAGGCCCAAGGGATGCCCCGTCAGAGACCCTGGTGATAGACCCCAAATCTCTGGTACCATATCACTTAAGAGCACTGACTCTGAAATTGAACTTCCTGGATCCGGATCTGAAAGCTGTATCACTGCTTCCCTATGCATGACTTCAGGTGAGTTACTTAACATTTCTGTGCCTCAGTTTCCTTGTCTGTAAAATAAGGATGCTAATAAAACCTGTCCATAGGAACATGTTGGCTAATAGTGCCTTTGCCTCATGCATTAAGCATCCACCCCAGATTCCCTTTGCCCCACTCCCTGTTGCAAACAAAGTGTCCAAAACCTTCATCCAATAGGAGCTTCTCCAGATACTCCTTGTCCACGTAGAGCTCTCCCAGCAGCTGGCGGACAGTCTTCTCACTCTTGAGTGAGCCCTTCCGCTTAGACTCTCTCTGGGGGTGGTGGTGTAAGAACTGTCTCACAGGGTTAGGCTTCTGCAGGGCTTTCATATGCTAGGAAGATAGAGCAACACCTGACAGAGACTTAGCAAGCGGCACAGAGAACCTGGTCAGGGCCTCAGAATCTGTGATCCCAGACTCCTTCAGGACCTCCCCATGGGCCGAGACCCAGAGAGTGTGTCTGGTCTGAAAACAGCTAGACTCCCAGGACCCCTCTAGAGCTGGGGCAGAACCCCATGGCCACCTATGATGAGCAGGAGCAAGAAAGCCACGGAGACCCGTGTGCCTCAGGCACATGCGGCCTCTTCCCTTGCAAGGATGTGGTGCCAGAACCAGGGCCCTTACCTCGGCCTGTTTGCTTAAGAAAGAGAGGTCCCCTTTGTTTTCCAGCTTAATCGAAGAAGGACCTGCAATGACAGGAGTAGGGGCTCAGGTTCAGCCAGGCCCTTGGCATGACCTATCACATATTTTTATGTGGAAGTGGCTGCCTTTGGCAGGGGGTGTTAGAGGTTGTTGCAAAGTGGGCTCTGAGCCAGTCTGGCAGGCAAATGGTACAGCGTGTTTGGTATAAGATTTATTTTATTGTTTCTGACAGAGACAGAGCGTGACAGAGAGAGAGAGAGAAGAGGGAGGGCCCAGAGCAGTCTCCATAATTGCACTTCATCAGTTTTCAACATGGTTTTATTCCACACAGGTGGGCAGGGGCCTCCTGTATGGGAGGCATGCCCCCTTGAGCTGGGGGCCAAACTGGGGGGCAAGAACCAAACTGGGGGCCTCCCACATGGGAAGCACACCGCAGTTCAGCATATGGGTCCTCTTGGGCCGGGGCTGGGATTTGATCCTCAGTCCCTGGGGCTGCAAAGCAAGCTGTAACTCACTGTGCCATCCCAGCTTCCCTGGTGTAATACTTTTGTAGGAGCTAGGCAGCCCCCACTAGTCCATGGCAGCCAGATTTCCAAATAAGGGGAGCTCTCCATCCTCCCCCCTGCCACCAAGCTGATGGGTAAGGCCAGCCCCAGGTGCACAGGTGGTAAGGGAGGAAGCCAGAAACTAGGGAGAATGAAGGTCAGGACTCCATTCTACCCTATGACACCAGGCCAAGACTAGGCCTACTCATCTGGCTTGTGGTGAGTGAAGCAGCGCTTCTCGTCTGGCTTTGAGGAGAACCAGACACTGAGGGGCTCAGTACAGTGGATCAGGGATTGGTCCTCCCAGGGGACAGTTCCTAATCCTCAATCAAATCAGCAGCAGCCAAATGCCAGCCTGAGACTCCCTGTAGGCCTTCTGGTGGTTGCTCACCCAAGGCACCCCTGGCCTTCCTCCAAACCTTAGGTATTCCAAGAGACTTGCTGCATAAAGAGCATAGGCCCCATGGTCACTCACTTCCCACTGAGTTGTCGATGGCCTCCTGGGCTTTCTGAATTCCGACTTTGAATTCCTGTTCAGGCCGCAGCTTATAGCCTCGATGATAGAACACCAAGGCAAACTCAAAGTCTCCCATGGCATACAGGGTCTCGGCCTTCTGTAAAATCCCCTGAAATGAGAGGAAGTCAAACTGAGGTGGACAGAGCAGGCCTTCCAGAACTCAGGTGTGGTGGAACAGAAGGGTCAAGGTTGGAATACAGGGGCAGGGAGCCAGGCAAGTGACCTGTGAAGAGAAACTAGCATCAGATTCTAGGCACCTGGCTGGTTCTTCTACCACTTCTCACCAGAGGCTGCTGCAGACAGCAGCAGTGGTGACAGCCAGGGGGAGTCCTCCACCCATATAGTCACCTTGCAGAAAGTGGGGTCAGCCTGGAGGGAAGCCTCAGCATCTTGCAGGGATTTCTCCAACTCTCCCATCTTCAGGAAGCATTTGGAGCGGGCGACCAGGCAGTTCTTATCTCCATTCTGAAGCTGAAGAGCCTGAGAAAGGAACCGCTCCAGTTGATAGGTACCAGGAAGGGCAAGATAGAAGCTGGACAGGAAATAGCAGCCCAGACCCTCCTACCAGTTTCAAGGGGACTCCGTGGGGCAGTCAACAGGCTTTGGGATCTTATCAGACCAAAAACAGCACAATATCCACCTTTGCTTAGTCAACTCAGTTATCTGCAAGTGGCTCATCTTGAACACGGTCAAATCACAGGCTATTGCGGAAGCCACTGGTCGAGATGTGAGAATATACTACTCTGTGGATATATTGGATTTCCCGGAGTGTCTGGGCTTCCTCCAGTCCACTCAGACAATAGAGTCTTCGGATGTTTGGTGCATACCACATTCAACCACCACCCTGACATGGCTGCACAGCATACTGAAAATACAAGCCAAAGGCTAAGCCAAAATAGATTTTAGGACAATCTGCAACTTGAGTTATCCATTCCACTAGCCTCCTGTAGTTGCACAGCTTATTGAGAATGAGTCACTATTTCAGGGGATTCAGATGAAAATACCAGTAGAACTGAAAATGTGATTTGGACCCTAAAGTCAGAGCAGAATACTTTCCTATTCCCCATGTCCTCTCCTTCTATCATCACTGGGGTCTGTGGAATACTGCCCTTCCCGAGACATCGGACTGTATCCACCCCTTTCTAAGACCTTCTTACTTTTCCAGGAAGAGGAAGTAGCTACTTACTTTCATGGAAAAAGACCACTTTTCACCCAAAGCTATCTTCCCTCAGGGTGTTCTTTTCTCTCTGCCTGAGCTTCTCTAGGATGGAACATGATCCAGAGAGAGGAGAATGGGTGCGGGCAGGACTCCTGGACTCAATTGTTGGCCCATCTGGTCAATCATTTCTGGTTTTAGGGTGTGAGTAGTAACTAACTGAAAGGAAAAGACTGGGTAGCAGTTGAGAAGCTTGACTTTAGGGGAAGTCTTGGGGCTGGTTAGAGGGCTATTCTGCCACTCCATTCAGAATACAAAGTGGGCTATTTGTTGTAAAAGAAATCATTATAAGAACATCAAATAGCTTACTTGTGATGAGTATCCTCTGTAGTTAGCACCTCAGCACTGGAGTCTGAGTGCCCGGGGTTAAATCTTTCCTCTGCCACTTGCTAGTTCAGTGATCTTGGGCATGTTACTCAACTTTATCAGTTTCTTTATCTATACAATTGAATAATAACAATACCTTCCCCAAAGGCTTATACTGCTCTTAGCAGTATGCCTGGTATCCTAAAACAGCACTCAGTTTCCTTCGGGTGAAGTGGAGCAGTTTATACTAAGATTATGCATGATAATGTTAGCTATTAACAACCACCTTCCATGAGCCAACTGTGTGCCAGGGACTTCACTTCTGCAAGAAGTCTCCCAGCCAATGTCCAGGCCAATGAGGGGAAACTGAGGCTCTCTGTAGAAGGACAGTCACCAAACATTTGAGTAAAAAAGTAGAAAAGGTCATTGTTAATGCACAGAATGGTTATTAAGAATCAGGCAGAACGCAAGTGAGAATTGGAAGAGAATGGCTCAGATGGGGCTTATCTGTCACAGTGGTGCACCGATCTGGAACAAGTGAATAATAGAAACAACAGGCCTCCAGGCATCATCTGGACCTCAGCGTTATCAGGAATCCAAAGTGGTGAAGGGTGATGGATAGGCTCAGAGCACGACTCACGTTGCTGAAGCTCAGGGCGGCTTTAGAGAACTCCCTGCAGAGATACAGCCGCTGGCCCTCTGCCATGTAAGAAGGAAAGGTGCTTCGCAAGACTTCAATTTCTGTGTCCGACATGATGACGGGATTCGGAGACGCTGAAGCGGAGAAAGGGAGAGAAGCCAGAGCACCTCTGTATGGCTTGTGGAAGCCCCGTCTCTTAGCAACCAGTGGCCTCCAGCCACTTCCGGTCCCGCCCCTCATTCGTGGGGGAGGGGTCGGGTGGGCTAGGTCGGGGGGTGGGGGGGGTGCACCAACCGCCAGCCCGTGCCACCTGTGCCTGCACCCATGCAGCTAGCGCGTGCCCAGTGGGTGTGAGGTGGCCCCGTTCCACGGTGGTTGCTGTTGCACGTTCAACTGGTTCTCTCTGTAGTTGAATTGTGTCCAGAATTTACAGCTAGGAAAATAGGAAGAGGATTGGGGGCAGAATTCCAAATAGGGATTAGGCACGTGGCAAGGATGTGTGCACTGACTGTCCTGGGCTTGGAGTAGTACTTGGGCAATCTTCACTCCGTAATTGCGTGACCCTGTGGCTGGCCTTTAATTTTCCACCTGCAAAGTGAACGTGCAGGTATTATAATAAAGCCTTCCAGCTGAAACAATGTGGAAAATAACGTTGGATTCAACCTTATTGAGCGCCTGCTAGTGGCAGGCCAAGGCCTGGATCAACGCCTTTCCTGACATTCGTCCCTATCTCTGCTCACCTCTGCCCTGCAAAAAAAAAAAAAAAGGTGAAATACTACCTTCTTCTAGGTTCCAACAAACAGCCTACCCTTACCAGTAGTACATTACTTTTAAAATGCCAATGAGATTATGACCTATATTAACACTGCTTGTAGAAGTGAAGTTTCTGGCACGTTGCTCATGTAAATAAGGTGGTGTAAATAATTAACATTATTACACATTATTATAGATAATCTTAGTATGAATTGCTCCACCCCACCCGAAGGAAATTGAGTGCTATTGTAGGTTACCAGGCATACTGCTAAGAGCAATACAAGCCTATAGGAGAAGGACTGTTGATTCTTTTATACATAAGGAAATATAAAGTTGAGTAACATGCCCAAGATCACTGAACTAGCAAGTGTCAGAGGAAAGATTCAACCCCGGGCACTCAGACTCCAGTTCTGAGGTGCTAACCACCCGCCCATACTCAGACAAGGAACTTAATCTTGTATTTCCAGAATTCAACTGTCTGATACATAGTAGGAGCTAAATAAATCATTGTTGAAGTTTCAATAGCAAAAAGATATCCTTAACTACACACATGATGAGTCCATGTAAAACTTGGGTAATCTGAATAAGAGCAATGGATTGTGTCAATGTCAACTTTTGGTTGGTTGTGTTATTGTACTAAAGTTTTCCAAGATGTTACCACGGGGGGAATCTGGGTAAAGGGTACATGGGATCTCTTTGTATTATTTCTTACAACTACATATTAATCTATAATTATTTTAAAATAAAAGATTTAATTAAAAGAGGGATGCTGGGATAGCTCAATGGTTTGAGTGCTTACCTTACAATTGCAAGGTCTGAGGATTGAATCCTGGCCCCAGTCTATGCAAAACCCACATGCTGAACCGCGGCGCAACTGGTAACCGCCAGGATGGCAGCAAAGGTTCTTACCACCCATGAGGGAGTCCCCTAGTTCAGTTCCACCCCACATGGCCCCACATCCACCTGTATGAAGTGAAAACTATGTCAAAAAACAAATGATGTACAACTATGGAGACTGCTCTGGGCCCTCCTTCCTTCTCTCCATCTCTCACCTTCTCTCAAAACAATAAAATAAATCTTTTTTTTTTAATTAATTAATTAATTTTTTATTGTTTTTGACAGAGAGAGAGAGAAAGAGAGAGATACAGAGACAGAGAGAGAACTGAACTGGGAGAATTCCCCAGTTCAGCATATGGGTCCACACGGGCCGGGACCGGGATTCGATCCTTGGTCCCCAGAGCTGCAAAGTGAGCGCTTAACCCACTGAGCCATCCCGGCTTCCCTAAAATAAATCTTTAAAAGAAAATTAAAAGAAGAATGCTGCTTTAATGCCAAGATTAAAAAAAAGAGTATGAGTCCTTCCCTGAAGAGTTCTGTCTAGTCAGGGAAAGAGATAAGTAAACAGTGACTCCTCAGATTGTTAATAAGTTATTCAAAGTTCTGTGTTCCTGGGAAAGACATGAGCGCAGAGTGGTGTGAGGCTCAGGTGAGCGAATGATTTAGTTAGGGTTTGGGATGAGTCAGAGACGGCTTCACAGAACTTGTATCTACATTATATAAAGAGCTCTTACAACTACAATAAGACAGATAACTCAAATTAAAAATTACCAAATGGGGGAAGCCGGGATGGCTCAGTGGGTTAAGCGCTCACTTTGCAGCACTGGGGACTGAGGATCGAATCCCGGCCCCGGCCCGTGCAGAACCATATGCTGAATTGGGAGCTCCCCCAGTTCAGTTCTCTCCCTGTCTCTGTCTCTGTATCTCTCTCTCTGTCAAAATAAATAAATAAATATTTTTTTTTTAATTAAAAAAAAAAAAATTACCAAATGATTTGAACAGTTACTTCATCAAAGAAAATATATAGATGGCCAATGAGCAATGAAAAGATGTTCAACACCATTAGTCATTAGGAAAATAAAAGTTAAAAATCACAGTGAGGTGCCACTACACACTCACTAGAATAGTTAAAATAAAAAGGACTGACCTTTCTAGGTGTTGACAAGGATGTTGAGCAACTGAAACTCTCATACACTGTTGAGTATAGCCACTTGGGAAACAGTTTGGCAGGTTCTTAAAAAGTTAAACATACCCTTACCATATGTCCCAGCCATTTTACTCCTAGGATTTTATCCAAGAGAAACCAAACCTGTAGGGGAACAATCCTAACAGCTTTATTTGTCATAGCCCCAAACGGGAAATATCCGCTCACAGGTGAATGGATGAACAAATTATTATTTATCCATATAATGGAATACTACTCAGCAATAAAAAGGAAGCAGCTCTTGATATATTCATAATATGGATAAATCTCAAATAATTATGCTGAGTGAAAGAATTCAGACAAAAAAGACTATATTATTCCATTTATATAAAATTGTAGAAAATGTAAACTTAATCTTCATTGCCCCAAAGCAAAATGATGCCTCTTGAGAGCATGGCACTGGGGCAGAGTGAGATAGATTACCAAGGAGAACGAAGGGACTTTGGGAGGTGTAGGGTATGTGCATTATCTTGATGGTGGTAATGTTTTCATGATGTTTTTATCAAAACTTATCAAATTGTATACTTTGAATATGTACAATTT
>PVKE010004993.1:0-61372 GCA_004027555.1 Craseonycteris thonglongyai | reverse complement strand
CCCCTCTCCCCCAGTCAATGGTGTCCCGCTTTACCAATGTTAAAATCTGGTCACCTTACTAAGACTATCTTTCCCCATTAGCAATATCCTCCTCTTTTTTAATTCATAGAAGGTGAGGGTAAGGGGAGGGCCCAGAGCAGTCTCTGTAGTTGTACATCATTAGTTGTGACATGGTTACATTCCATACAGGTGGACGTGGGGCTACGCTAGATGGGAACTGAACTGAGGGCCTCCCGCTGGGAGGCAAGAATCTTCTCCACCAAGCCATTCCAGCCGTTACCAGTTGTGCCACAGTTAAGCCTATGGATTTGTACAGGCTGGGGCTGGGATTTGATCCCCAGACCTTGTGGCTGCAAGGCAAACGCTCAAACTGTTGAGCTATCCTGGCATCCCTAGCAATATCCTCTTCATTACATAGGGTTAATTGCCAACACATCTGACAACCAAATCATTTGTTCCTTCGTCTCCCATCTGCAGAAGTTCAAACTCCCCTCCCCTTGGGAGACCAGAGACTGGATTCCCTTAGAAGTTTTGCTTTTCTGATTCCAGTAGCCTCTTCTGGATACTCTCCTTCAACATCCAGGATAGGGGATAAAAAAGCACACACACATGCACAGTAAAACACAAAAATATCTGCCTGGCCTTAGTTCCCGAGTGCCTCCTCAGAGGCAGTTTGACCAGCCCCAAACCTTGGTAGCCTGACACGTCCAGACGTGCTGCCAGCTGACTCTTCACAAACAGCTCTCCTAATATTTGCCGTGGGGACATGTGGCCTTCAGGAGGGGCATGTCCCCAGACAGGCGATGAGCTCAGGACATGGGCATTACCACACCTGCTCCTCTCCCCGAGGAAGGCGGAAACAGTTGTGCATCCACTGACAACAGCCTTTTTTGAGTTCGGGTCTCCTGTGGAGACGTGTGCGGGGGACGAAGGGCAGGCAGGGGCTGACTCAGGCTGATGAGGCGTGAGCCGTGTGGCCAGCTGGGAAAAGACGTCCCAAGTAGGAGGGACAGCCAGAGCAATGGACTTGGGGTAGCAGTATTCTTGGTGTATTGAAAAATTGACAGGTGGCCGATGTGTCTGAAGAGGACTGAGGAAGGAAAAGGAATAGTAACACAGGTTAGAGAGGGTGGAGGTGCCTGGGAGAGGAGCTGGGAAGGGGTGGTGTTCCGTGAGCCTGCGGTGGGCGTGTTTTGAGGAACAGGGAGGAGGCCAGTGACAATGGAGAAGAGCACCCTCAGGGGAGAGCAGGGGGAGGTGACATCAAAGAGGCGGCAGGGTCCTGGGGATGTATGGCCTTGCAGACCAAGCCAAGGACTTTGGATTTTATTCAAAATATGATGGGAAGCCTTTGGAAGGCTTTGAAGGCAAAGTGACAGGATTAGAGTGATAGGATCCCTCTGGCCACTGTGTTGAAAAGAGCTTGAAAGGGATCAAGGGCAGAGAGCAGGAGCCTGGTCTGAAGGCTGCTGCAATCATTAGACAAGAGAGTTACAGCATGACCCAGAGGTGCAGATTCCAGATCTATTTGGAAGGTAGAGCCCACAGGAACTGCTGACAGGCCATTCATTTCAACACTGTTTGTTACGGCAAAAGTTTGGAAGCAACCTGAACACTCAACTGGAGGAGACTAGCAATTACTGTGTACAATAGAACATGACATAGGCTTACAAAAGAATGAGGAAGCTCTTTGTGTATGGACACAGAATGATTTTCCAGATATATGTTATGAAACGGAAAAAAGCAAAGTGCAGAGCACTCTTTATGAGAGGTAAAATAAAACAAAGCGAAACAAAACAAAACAGACACATATACAGTCCTTGGATAGTCTGTTCTGATTTTTTTCAGTCTTTATTCTCCTTGCTTTTCAGTTTTTGAATTTATGTTCTATTGGAGGAAAGAATTTGTGTTCTATTGGGGGGAGGTAAACAACAAACTAACTAACTAAATAAAATATATTTTGTCAGAGGTGATAGGTGTTATGGAGAACTATAAAGCAGAGAGGATGGATTGTGAGAGTTGAGTGTGTGGCCCCTGTAGGATTGAGACTTTTCTTTTTTGTATGAGAGAGAGAGAAAGGCCAAGAATACCCAGGTATTATTGACAGGAGAGCCAAATGACCAGATGTGGGGCTTTGGTCCATGAGCACAGCATGGGGTGAGTTACCACTGCTTGCATATTAGGGTGACATACCCGTGACACTTTCATGTCCTTGCTCTTTCAACCTGTGCTGCCTCTCAGGTCCCCAGATTCAGCCTCATACACAGATGTTCACAGCCCCGCCTCCCCATGCCCTCCAGAAAATAGACTCCACCAACCGTGCTTTCTCCATACCTTTTTATTGAACTCTGAAGACTTCTTTAAGGGATCATTTGCTTAGAAATTCTTAAACACTTGGACGTATTTTACAAGACAGGACAGTACCTGGAGGTCACAATTTCATCTCATCACATGCATAAAGACACTTTTGTTGTTTGGTGTGTGTGCATGTGTGTGTGTAATGCTCATTTCACCTTTACAGGAAGGACTATAGACGTCAACTGAATAGAGATGAACAGAACCTACGAACATGACCCCGAGAAAAGAGCCGCTAAGGACATCGGTCGTTTATGGCTAATGTGATTGGCTTGGCCCCCATCATGGGTGGGGTGATCAGAATGGCTTTGCTGGCAGAAAAGCCTCCACCTCACACCACAGTTCCTGGCGAGACAAAGGGTCTTAGCTAATGGGATCAGGCACATGCTACCTTGGGGGCACTGAGGCTCAGAAGAAAGGAAGACAAGGGCTCTAAGAGCTGGCGGGCGGGCTGGCTCTCTCTTCCAGCCAGATTCCCATGGCTCAGGGAATGCAATCCAGTGTCCAGATGTCAGCTCTCACATTCCTGCCCCCAGCAAGTGCTGGACCAGAGAAAACCCCTACTTAAGACCCTTGGCTTTGCCCATTGAAAAACCACTCTGTGGTCTGCTCATGGGCCATGTGTGAGCTCCACTAGAACACGAGGGTGAACAAGCAGAGTAGGGAAGTGGGAAGGAGGCTGGGGATGCCCCCTGGGCCCCCTGGATGTGTAGCTCTGCGAAGCCCACAGCCTCTAGGGCAGACAGTTGTCAAATGTGGACATCATGCTGGTCCCTGATTGAGTCAATGAACAGATGGTGGTGGGGCTTATATATGGGCTTCAATGGGAGGGGCCCTCCATTTCTCCTTCCTACCCAGTTAGCAATACCTCAAGCCAGGTAAGAACTAATAAACTCCTCTATTCACTCACACATTCACTCATCACTCATTCCCTCAATTTACACATTCACTCACTCAAAAACAGCACAGGTTGAGTGACCACCATGTGCTAAGGGCATACATTGAGGTATAACCCTGTATTCCTGGTACAGGAAATGGTGTCCCAACCCTTGACCTTGGACTAAAGCCAGGCTCGGTCTGGAGAGTGAGGAGCAGCTGCCAGCCCAGCAACAGCTGAGCTTCCTCTTCCCTGCCCACCAGGCAAAGCTCTCGTGAAGACCAGGGCCAACAACCAAGCCATGAAGAAGTCTGAATCGCTTGAGCACCTCCTCCTGTGTTTCCCTCCTTCTTTTCCAAACCTGGATTAGCTCAAGGAGGTGGGAAGGATGGGACATTCTATGCATGACCCTCCAGAGCATCCCAATGAAACAGAATTGGGAGTTTCCTTTGTTTTCCCGGATTGTCATGTCAGTGAAGCCACTAACGAGCTAGTCCTGCAGGACAGAGCCTCAAAGAGGGATCTTGGGAAGTGGCCATTGCTCAGCCTATCCATTCAAAGCCCTCGTCCTGCCTCACCTTGTGATAAAACCTGAGACAGCCTTGGGGGTCACCCTGAGGATGAAGGTTCAACTCCAAACCCACCACACACAATTAAGGGGGACTTGAAAACCTCTTTTGTCAAACGCTCTACTTAAAGAATGCAATAGCCAGACCCACTTGGGAAGGGGCTACTGATGTAGGAGATGACATTTCGCCTGGAGACAGCAGACTTGTTTTTGCTGTAACACTGGACTACAGCTGCCTCTCTCTTGGCCCTTCTGGACTTACTTCACTGGGTGGGAACTGTCAAAGGATTTAAATATGATTTCCTGTTTTATTTGCCAGAAAAAAACAAAAACAAAAGACCTTTGGGATCAGTGCCATTTGCTATTGCCTGGGCAGTTTGTTGATTCAGCAGTTGGCTAGTGGGTAAAAGATAACTGTCTCTTGTACAGAAAACAGGCCTCTGAGGGCACAGGGTCTGGGCAGCGGGGCTGAAGCACCGTGAGACAGCCAGTCAGAGAAGGGATTGCTCCTTGACTGGCCTGGGGGAAGGTGGCATGAGCATTATCCCACCCAATGTGGCTTCTTTTAGGGCCCTGGGGATGGGCTGGATGGATGATTGACAGGGTCATTGAAATTATCCAAGACAGGGAACAAAGAGGAAGCAGGGTGTCCTGTGCCATGTTCCCAACCTGGTACCCCGTCTCAAAGCTCCAAATCCTAGAATTTGACTTCTTGATAAGTGCTCCCTGCTTTGCCTCAATGGCTTGGGTCTGTGCCCTGATGTTCCAAACACACACACACAAACACACACACACGGGAAATGGACACAGAATTTCCCTTGTTCAGTTCAGTTGCCGTGCAATGCTAGGGTCCCTCTGCCACATTCATTTTGCACATCATCTAGCCTCTCTTTAAACATCTGTGGTGTCAGGAAGCTCATTACCCAACCTGGCATGGAGTTCCGTGGTTCGACAGCCCCACCTGTGAGAAGTGCTTCCTTAATCTGAGCTGAAATTGACTGCCCTGTCTCTCATGCAAGAGAAACTTTCAGAGACTCGCATGCAGCCATCTGTAGGCAGGTGGTTTCTTCTTCAGGTGAACTGCCCCACTTTACCCCATCCTGGCTAGCCTTGTAGATCTTTTCAGAATCTTTGCAGGAAAAATGGAGAGTTGGGGTTAGAGGTGAGAGGGGCCGCTTGATTAACCGAGCCCCTCCTAAATCCATTTCTTCAAGTTGGCATTTTGGGACATTCAGCTGAAATTCCAGGTTAAGTCAATTATCAGGGACAGTGAATGGAAATCCAAACTGTACAACCTCTTCCTAGCTGAAAATAGCCACCGGCAAAAGGTGTTTGCTTATTTGGGCATTAAACCTAGTAAACTGGGAAGAATAACTTTCTTTGTTGTTCTTGTGCAAAAGTTTTAAAAGATGTCTGTTTTGTTTCGCTCTGGATTAAACCAGATTACCAGGAATTTAACCTTTTAGTCCAAAATAATAGATTTGCATGTGGGTTTGTTTCCTCTTGAGGTGGTTCCAGTGGGGAGGGTTCACTGCCATCCGGGGGTGCTGATTTGGCTCAGCTCTCTGATCTGGGCCGAGGCAAGAGCCCTGAAACTGACAGTGAAGCAGCAGGGATAGGAAAACCTAAATGAATGAAGGCTAGAGATGATCTGAGCTTTTGTCACCTTCCTGCATCAGTTGGTGGACGGAGAATCACTTTATGCAGAAGATCCTGCTTTGTGAGATGCCCTCTGCCCATCTAAGGCTGCAAGCCGCCTGGTGGAATTCATTATCAGGACAGTCCAGAAACTCCCTGAGGCCTGGAGAGGTGGAAGCTGCCTTTGTCAAGAATCTCTGGCTCTGAAGAGCCAGCAGCTGGAGAAGGAAGGGGGATGAGATGGCAGATTCTGGGGACGTGTGTCTTCTCGGGGTTTGGCTGCAAGCCTTGCTGGCCACTGTTTTTTTTTGTTTGTTTGTTTATTTTTTTTTTTGGTGAGGCTGCTGGAAATGGGTTGAAATAAGGAGCTGAGAAAAAGGTGTTCAGATCTGAAGCTCAGCAGTTTCTCAGAGATTCCCAAGAACCAGAAGATGCACTATCCTTCAGATCCAACTGGTGTTACAGGGAGCAGGGCGCTGGACATGGCAACAGGCCAGCCAAGAGGGGGGCTTGGGCATGTTCTGGAACTCAGAAATGTTAGTGGGGAGTGTGCTTGCATGAGATTTTTGGTTCCAAAGTCAGGGAGGGGTTGGATGAAAAAACTCAGTCCCCTCAGGTCCCCAAAGACGTGTGGGGAATGAGCTAAATCGGTCCATATCCCACCCTGATTTTGAGGGTCTATGGCCCTGCTTTCTCTGCTCTTAATCCTGCATCCGAGCCCTGGGTTCTTAAGAACCATGACTGTGAGAAACACAGACAGAATGAAGAAAGTAACAGTGTCCACAGAGTCTAAGCCTTGTGTCAGGAAATGCCTGCAGGAGGAAGTCAAACCCTCAAGTCCCAGGAAATCAGAATCAAAAGGAAGAAAAGAAAAAGCCGCCTAAGGGCAATGGAAGTAAATGAAAAAGACCAGAAAAGATCAGCTATGATAATAACCAACAATAAACCTCCTGTTATTCTATATGACAAAAAAAGAAATTAGACTCAATGGCCTTGTTATAAATTTGCTAAAAAATACACGTCTCTATATTTTTTATCAGAACAGAAAAATAGACTACTCTGAGATGCATGGACATCCTATGATGTAGTCACGTATCAGATACTTCTAGAGCCAGAAAAATGGCAACAGAAAATGCAGAGGTAATTCTTACTTCTGGGTCTAGCCAGGGCTGGTTTGGGTCACCCTGGCTGAGTGAAAGCATTTATTTGGATGTTGTCATATAAGCAGTGAGAGTGGAGGAAACTTCAGTTTAGGGTTGGAGGCTCTCCACTGTCCTGCTGGGGGACTCAGGGGTGCCCCGTTCTTCCTTCTGCCAACTTCGCAGCCACAGCAAAAGTCCTTTACCAAAGGATCTCAGCGAAGGTTCACTGCCCTCTCATGTGATTCACAGTTGCTTGATTGGAGGCTGAAGCGTGTGACTAGCAGGAAGAGAAAGCAGAGAGAGAGAGAGAAACCTGGCTTTCATGACCCTTGTCCGTGGTGAATTTGAAATTTCCCCTTGTCCATGAACTAGACACTCCAGCTACGACTTGGAGCAAGACAGAAATATACACTAATTACAAACTTCAACAATACATTACAGTTTTACAGAAGAGAAGACTTTTTTTTTTTTTTTCCCCCTCCTTAAAAACATGAATCTTATGAGGAGAAAGGGCAGAAACGAGGCTACAGTGACCAAGACATGGTGGAGATGTTGGGAATGAGTTTGAAAAAAATTGGCATCACCAACAATTCCCTGGGGCAAGCCAGATGGGTTGAAAGAAAATGGCCTGGGGATGTTGCTGTTTCCCCATCTTCTTTCTTCTTGACCCCCAGTGATTTTAGAGAATAGGGTTTCCTGGGAACAGATGTTCTCTCCTCCTTTTTCTTTCCCCATGAAGTGTGCTTCAGATAAAATTCCTAAAGAAGGCACTGAGAAATCCACTGCCCCGAAGCCCAGTTGTTTTTCTTTTACCCAAAGATAAAAAGGTGAAGATACTGGCTCCTCCAGGGCTGGCCCACTTCTCTCCGCTGGCTGAGGACTCTCCCCCGTGTGATTGGGATGCATCACTACCTGGTCCCCAGCCCTTTCTGTTAACAGTGGAAGTTGGAACTCAAGTTCAACTGGGTTCTTGATGCGTTTCACTGAGTTTGCCAAAGGGACCAGGGCCTGCATCCACCCCTAGCTCCTAGTTTTGTTTCTTTGGGTTCCCCCCCACCCCACTCTTGTTGATTCAGGAGTGGTGGGGACATGGACCACCAAGTTAAAGCAGTATCTGCTTCCAAACCATTGCTTTCCTTTCCTCTAGCAAGACCTGTCAATCAAGGTTAGCTTCTCAGTGGAGACTTAGGTAGATTTCCCAGTGCATGTACGCATGTCCTGGTAGGGAGTATACATATCGTTAATAAAAGCCTTGGTATGTTCGTTTTTTGGCAGGTGGGGGCCTGGGTAAACTTACAGCAGTCTAGTTTGACTTGGGCACAGGGTAAAAGCTATATTCCCACAGTACATACACAAGTAAGAGAAAAAAAACAAAACAAAACACAATACTCTCTAAGCATAGTATATGCTGAGTTTCAGTTATTCTGTTTCTATAAGAACTCTATAGGACTCGGGCTATTAAACCTGAAAAGGTAGGTTCTTAATACTTCTGAATTCGTCCTTCAAAAGTGACTCTGTAAAATGCTACTTTAAAGTCAGGCAAAATACATGAGGAAGGGAGGGCTAGGTCTTGGGTGACCACACAAGGCAGAAAGGGCCTTTGGTTACAAGGAGAGTTGCACCAATTGGTTATTCGTTTAAAAAAAAAGAAAGAAAGAAAGAGTGTCCCATCTGTACACTTCTCATCTGCTTCAACAAACAAATGAAATGCCTTGATTTGAAGAAGGGGTGGTAAGTTCCTTCTCACTATATATGGCTATATTTAAACATGATCACTTTCCTGATATGTAAAATAGACTATATTATTATTATTATTATTATTATTATTATTAATTTTTACAGATAGCATCAGCTCTAAAAATATCTGAATCAGAAATCACAACTATTTACTTTTATCAAAAAGCATTTGTTTGTTTTCCCTGAATTTTCACATTTGTGCTGATGGCAGACAATGGTGATGAAAACGAAGAAGAGATGTGAAATGGCCCAGGGAGGACTGTCCCCTGGCTATTCCTCAACAGGCCCCCAGCCTGCACTGTGTGCTCAGCGAAGCCCCCCGGGGGGGCGGGGGGGAAGCTCTGCTGCTTCCTCTCTCTGGTGTGTCACTAGCCCAGGGTGACCTCACATTCTCTCTTAAGTCCCTTGCCATTTGCTGCCAGAATACCCTGGAGATACCTCAGAAGAGGCAAGATTCTTGGGCATGCATTTGCTTTGTTACCTCGGCAAAGAACGGGACCGTCTGGGAGGGATCCACAGTCCTTGAAGACCTTGGGGAGCAGTGTGAACTGGGTGTATATTCAGCAGGGAACATGCATTTTTTTAAGGGCAGTGGAAGGACCCCATGTCATCATACCTGTGACAGGTGGCCCGACCTCATGCCACTGTAAGAGGGCAGGCAGAATGACTGTGATAATGGTGTGCTGACAGGTGGATTGTGCCATTGTACTAACAGGCAGACCAATAACATATTGTATGAAGGACAGGTGAACGATACCAGGTTTTGTTCAGGAAGACATATGCCTGTTACAATTGAGGAATGACAGATCTACACTGTTGTACTTGGGACATCATCTGTCAAAATTGTACTAAGAGAACGACATCAGTCCATTGTACTAACATCAGGCAGATCAATACCATGTCAGCTTTACTAACCGATGGGCCAACAGCCTGGCACAACGTAACCAGTGGCTCGACCCGCTGCTATTAAACTGTGGCTTAGCCAGCAACGCCATGCTGTCAGACTGAAACCAAAGCAGACCAAGGCCCATTCGTCAAACTAGGACAGGAAGACCAATACCAAGAAATACACCAGAACTGCTCACGGTGCACACAAATACTTATTGCTTTTGTCTGTACTGGCTGCATTGATGGCTGCAGAAAGGACAGCTGAGCTTTCCAGACAGACAGTGACACTGAAAACATACCAACAGCTGGTTGACAGAAAAGAACAGAGGAGAACACCCCAAGTCCAACTGTCTACCGTATTCTTCTGAGCTGTGTGTGTTTCCTGTACACGTGACTTTATGAGGGGCCCACTCAAGAGCCAAGTACCTTCCTTGGAGGGGGCAAAGAGGAAGCATCAGAGGGGCAGGGAAGGTGCCCACACACTGACATAGCAGACAGCAGGACCAACACGACATCACCCACGGTGGCCAGACACAGCCATGGAGCAACGACCCAAATAGAGTTCCACAAAGTGGTCCATGGGAAATAGTGCTTGTTTTAAAGTGCAAGATGTTGACACTGTCCCTGGTAGAACCTATTTTTGAAAAACAAAGTGTTTTTTTTATTTTAACTTTTTTTTTTTTTAAACTTGAATACCACAGAAAACAAAACAGAATTTCTATTATAGTAGATGCTTTTCCTGCCACAGCAGGAAGCATTCAAAAGTCTGAACTGGGCATTTCAATGGAGGATTTTTTTTTTTTTTCCTTTCATTTTTGCAGGTAAAAAAAAAATCAGATTTTATTCTGTTCTTCAGCAACATACAGTCTCTTTGAATAAACTATTTCTTTTGCATATTTGACACTTGCATATCTTTTGAATCTATACTAGTGATGTACAGAAAACGTTTTTCTTCTACAATCCTAAAGCAATGCTCAGAGTTCAGACTGCTGGCTGAGTGCCTGCCTTCTGAACCCTTCCCAGATTGCCAGGGGGCAATTAGAATTCAGTACAAGTGGTGCAACTCACCCTGATGATATCTCAAAATAAAAATCTCAGGCCCTACGAAATACGGAAGTCCACGAAGAAGACGTTTGAGTAAGGGTTTTGCTCTGGGACCGTGGCTTGTGGTGCAGAGATTTCTCCATGACACAAGCATTCCTGGTAGCCTTCTATCAGTGGGATCCATCCAGGAGGTGATGATTGACAGGAGTTCCTACAGGTGGCCAGGCAACACCCAAAACCCAATTGGTCAACCCACTCTTTCAATCCCAGCCACTTGTTCTGGCGTTCTTCTCCAGCGGAAGCCAGGAGGGATGGAGGTGTGGCTCTCAAGGCTGTGATGGAGAGCCATGAGAGAGTGGGGAGTAGGTGGCCTTGGTTATGTCTAGAATGTGGTCGTGGTGGCTGTGAGTTCTGCTCATGTCATCTCCCAAAGAGGGCAGTGGAGTTTTTACAAGGAGGCGCCATATCCTATGGCTTGGCCAACTTCATTCCGACGGACCCGTCATGACTCTCAATGTCTTCGGGAGCTTTCCCTGGAGTCTCTCTTCTTTCCGGGGGCTGTGCAGAGCCTTTCTTAGAGTTCATGCAGAAAAGCTCTGTGGCGGATGTGAACAGCACGCCTCCTTGGACCTCGCCACCAGTCTCTCCTCCATGTGGGGTAGCTCAGATGCTCTGATCCTGTGTGCTTCCGTGGGCTCCTCCCCCTGGCAACACGCGGACGTCGGGGGAGATGTGGTTCTCAAGTTTGCACTTTTCCTGACCAGTGGGGGCTTTTCCAGTCAATACCTCTGTAGAGTAAATACAGTTCTGCCTTAAAAACTTAGGGGAGGTGGGTAAGGGTGAACTTTCAAAGTGGTTCTTCCCCGATCTTGTCCCAACACTGAACTTGGGACTGGTGCTCCCTTGGAGGCTCTTGGGAGGGCTGGAGTCCACACTGTATAGCACCTGTCCCTCATCATCTGTGTCTGCGTCAATGTACTGGTGGATACCTGCTTCGAAGTTGAATGCTATTGCTGTGGGTTTCTCGGGTGACCGGGGCAGAGTCCTAGCACTTGCTGTGGTGTAGATGGAGGACTCTGGAGTCAGCACAGGCCTGTCCAAGAGCGTGGCACACTCTAGTCCAGCGACAGCAGCCGCGGCACCCCCCCGGTTCCTGAGAGGGTCGTGGTACATCCCCAGAATGGGGACGAACGGACTGGGATCACTCTCCATGAAGTTGACTTTAAGTGCTCGGAGTTTCGAGGGGTTGTTGGTCTTCATGGAACTCTTGGGGCTCTCGCTAAAGAAACTGGAGTTATGGCTGGCTTCCGGGGTGGGGTTGGCCTCCACAAACCTACCACCACTGGCGCCCAGAGCTCCCTGCCAGCCCATTTCTGGGGCTGTGCTGCCCCCAGTCTTGCTGGGGAGTGATGTTAAAGGGCTGTGGGAGAACCTGGTAGCTTCAGGGAAGTCTGTGGCACAGCTAATGAAGCTATCAATGCTTGACATGCTTCGCATATCGATGACCCCTTCTGTACGAGTGGGCAGAGGGGCGATGGGGCTGGGGATGCTCTCCATCTCCAGCTCTTCCTTTGGTTTGCTCTGGGTCGCTGACTCCTTGGTATGAAGGATGGGTTGAGACTGGGTCTTGGCCATCTTATTGTACATGTCTTCCAGCTGCTGAACGTTCAGGTGCTGAGGACTGGAAGATGACCTGGCCTTCTCAGGTGATCCATGCTCCTTGGTTTCAAAGGACTTACTTGAGCTGGTTTCAGACAGTGTCCTCTTCGTCCATTTCCATTTGTTGGGAGACAAGTGGTTATCTTGTACTTTGTCCTTCTTACCCATGTTCTCTCCATTTTTCTCAACTACAATGTCCATCATCTCGATGCTCCGGGCGAAAGCATCCTTCATGTTCATGGATACAATGCTGCCATTCCTCTTGGCTCTCTCCAGAGCCTCTCTGCGCTTGATTGCTTTCTCCTGCCTCTTCTGCTCCTTGTAGAACTCAGAGAAGTTATTGACAATGATGGGGATGGGAAGAGCAATCACCAGGACCCCTGCAATGCAGCAGAGTCCTCCCACAATTTTCCCCAGGAGAGTCTTGGGGTAGATGTCTCCATACCCAACAGTTGTCATGGTGATAGTAGCCCACCAGAAAGAGGCTGGGATGCTTTTGAACTTGGTGTCTTCCTCATCCTTCTCCGCAAAGAAGACAAGGCTGGAGAAGATCATGATGCCCATGGCAAGGAAGAGGATGAGCAAGCCCAGCTCGTTGTAGCTCCGTCGTAGGGTGAAGCCCAGGGACTGGAGGCCAGTGGAGTGACGGGCGAGCTTCAGGATGCGCAGAATTCGCATAATGCGGAAGATCTGGACCACACGGCGGACATTCTGAAACTGCAACACGCTCTTGTTGGACTCGGTGAGGAAGATGGTGACATAGTAGGGCAGGATGGCCAGCAAGTCAATGGCGTTGAGTGGGCCCTTGAAAAACTTCCACTTCTTGGGCGAGGACAGGAAGCGCAGCAGGTACTCCATGGTGAACCATGCGATGCACACAGCCTCCACGTGCGCCAGCTGCGGGTTGTCGGTGGCCTGGCCAAACTCATCAAGGCTCTGCAGCTCAGGCAGCGTGTTGAGGGACAGGGCAATGGTGGAGAGGACGATGAACATGATGGAAATTATGGCGAGGATCTGTGAGAAGAGAGTCAAAGAAGAGAGTGGGATTTAGTTATCAACCACCTATGAGGTGATCACTCTAATACCCTGGGTCTGCAGGAAGCTCCTCGATGTTCAGGAGCATTTCATGTCCTCTCACTAGTTATTTAATGTTTGGATAGCTGAGCTAAAAAGAGAATCTATTTAAATGCATTTATTATACAGATGTGGAAACTGGCTCAGAGCACTGAAATGATTTAAAGCTAATCATCTAGCCCTGGGGTTGGCAAACTATGAAGGGCCATATAGCAAATATTTTAGGCTTTGAAGTCCATGAATTCTTTGTTGCAACTACTCAACTCTGCACTTGTAGCCAGAAGCAGCCTGAGATAATACATAAGCAAATGGGTGTAGATGTGTTTCAATAAAACTTTATTGACAAAAAGAGGCAGTGGACTGAATTTGACTTGTGGGCTGTAGTTTGCTGATTTGTGATCTAGACCAGTGGTTCTTAACTATTATGGGGTGGGGTACTGCTTTCACAACATGATGCTAATGATATTAAGAATAGGCACCCTTTACTACATGTTCATTGTATACTAGGCACCGTGCTTAGTACTTTCCATATAATACCTTATTTCAGGGAAACAGGGATGGCTCAGCGAGTTAAGCACTCGCTTTGCAGCCCCGGGGATAGAGGATGGAATCCCTGCCCCTGCCCGTGTGGACCCATGTGCTGAATTGGTGTGTGCTTCCCATGCAGGACACCCCCAGCCCAGTTCCTGCCTCACACAGCCCCCGCCCACCTGTATGGAACAAAACCATGTCGAAAAACTGATGACGGATGACTATGGAGACTGCTTTGGGCACTCCTTCTTCTATCTCTATCTCTGTCTGTTAAAAACAATAAAATACATCTTCAAAAAAAAAGACTCAAAAATACCTTATTCCATTCTTAACAAAAACACCAGTAAGCATGGTATCTCCAATGAACAGATGAAGAAACTTTGGCTTCCAAAGCTAATAAGTAGCAGAGACAGAATCTTAACTTGTGTCTGTTTGACCCCAGAGCATAAGCTCTTAAGGCCGTGTTAGAAATCAGACGAAAGCTATGGACCCTTTTGTTAGACACACAAGATTTTGCAGGCTATTCCTAGACAGGCATAGATATTCTGGATCCACGTTATTAATTTACAATGAGGACTATGGACTTTTTGAGGCTAAGGACCATGGCTTAACTACCTTTCAGTTCCCTAGATCAAGAAGATGGTTTGGCCCAGAGAAAGGGCTCACTGAATGTTAGCTGAAATGAACGGAACCTAGGCCAGCCTGCAGCTTATACAAAAATGTAAACAGATGTACTAAATTGCTCTGAGGGTCTTTTTTCAAAAATACAAATCCAATCACGTCACTCTCCACTTAATAAATTTCTGGTAGGACTCTTCAGGACAAAACCTAAACCCTTAAATGTGTCTATCAGCCTTCCTGCCTCTACCTGTCCTCTTCTTGGAGACTTGCCCTCTCCCGCTGCTGCTCCTGCCAAAGGCCTGGCCTGGTCACCACACATATACCATTTGATCTTGGCTGGCGCTGATGGGCCCAGAGACAGACAGAAAATGCAGGCTGGGCTCAGCCAACCCACTGCTGAAACTCTAACCTCAGGGATCCAGGGGTGTGAATGGGTTATGGGATGCTGAACCTCTGAATGAATGGCCAAGTACAATTTAGGCTTGAACCAGCTTCGTGATCAGTCCAAGTTCCAAGCAAGTGTCTCTCAAGTGGCAGGAGACAGTGAAGATACAAAAAAAGAAAATCAGAGAAAGCTGGACCTTTGAAGAAAGCTTGCGAAGGGAAGGGGCAGAGAGTAGCAGTGAGGATAGGGGAGGTTCGAGAGAAGGTGCAGAGGGCAGCAGTTAAGAGCTCCAGGGGTGGCGAACCTTTTGGCGATTGAGTGCCAAAGTTTATGAAATAAGAGTATACTCGCTCGACTCATGTGCCAACTCATCGAGTGAGATAGAGGTATCGATTACTTTTATGTCTATAAGAGCATAAACAATAATTTTTTTAAATGCCATTCACAGCTCCGCGTGCCACTTTGGGCACGCGTGCCATAGGTTCACCACCCCTGGCTTAGGCTCTGGTATCAGGCTATTTTGGGTCCAAGTCCCAGCTCTGCCACTTCCTTACTTTCAGCCAGTTATTTATTTAAGCTCTCTGTCTCAGTTTCCTCACCTGCAAAGTGAGGTGGTAATAACAGTATCTACCTCAGAGAGCTGCTGTGAAGATTAAGTGTGTTAACATATGCAAAGCACTTAGGACAGCTTCCAGAAGCACATAGTGAATGTCTGATAAATGCCATCTATCATCCTGCGGGAGTGTCTCAGTCCACACCACCCCATTAGCCCAGATCACCCCACCTCCAAGTGGCCCTCATAGTCTTTGCTTCTGCTCTTGTTTTGAAACTGTCTGCTGTACCCTGTACATAAATGCAGTTGCTGCCTGGGTGAGTGGGAGAGGCTTTCTGTCCCTTGCAGTGAATCCCCAGTTGGGACATGTGGTTGTCAAGACCCTCTGCATTTGGCTCTGACCCTTCTCTTTGGCCTTTTCTGCCACAGGTTCCCAGACTTCACGTTTCTCTAGCTACATGTGACTATTGGTCAAGTCTGCACGTCTATGCCTCTTCTCTGTCCAGTGAACTCTGGTCCATCTTTTCAAACCCAGCCCATGTGTCTCATCCCCTTCCCTCCAAAGTCATCCCGACTTTCCCTAGACAGAGTTGGCCACCCCATCCTCTGGGCCTCCTCATCATTTTGCCAGACCTTGGAGCACATACCACACATGACCCATTATAGTGGGAGTCCACCACTGCCCAGTATCTGGGAGCTTTGGGGGACAGGAATCGGTTCTGAGGCTTATCTCTGCACACCCAGCACTTAGCCACCCTCCCACAGTGTTTGCTGGCTGCTGCTCAAGTTTCTAGAGCTACTAGTGGCAGGGTCAGGACCAGCACTCAGTTTTTAATTTGGCAACTATTTATTGATTACCTCATATGTGGGAGGCACTGGGGATATATCACAGGCAGCAAGAGAGCCCTGGTGTGCTTCCAGGCCAGCTCAGGATATGAAAGGGGGCCTCAGGATACAATCAATGTTTCCCCAAACTCAGCTACTCTACCAACTTCTTGATTTTTTTTTTCTCTAGTCGTGTTCAACGTTTCCCGTCCTTTTTTTTTTTTAAAGATTTATTTTTATTGTTTTTGACAGAGAGAGAGAGAGACAGAGAGACAGAGAGAAGGGGGAGGGCCCAGAACAGTCTCCATAGTTGCACATCATTGGTTTTTCCACATAGTTTCATTCCACAGGTGGGTGCAGGGCTGCACCAGGCAGGAACTGGACCGGGGTCTCACCCTGGTGAGAACCGAACTGGGGGCACTCCCCAGTTCAGCATATGGGTCCCCATGGGCCGGGGCCGGGATTCAATCCTCGGTCTATGGGGTTGTAAAGTGAGTGCTTAACCCACTGAGCCATCCCGGCTTCCCCTCCCCGTCTTTAAAAATAAGCTCAAGTTTTACTTTCTTGATTTATACTCATTGAACAAGAAAAGTTCTGTAATCACTATAAAACGAAATATCTGATATCTACAAAAGGAGATCTAATTTACTGTATACATATTTCCGTACCATAATTGGACACCTGTGAAGCCACCACCCAAGTTAAGAAACAGAGTACATGACAGTAACACTGACACTTCCTGTGTGTCCTTCTGCACCCCAGAAATAATCAGAATCTTTTTCTCAGCCCCCTTGCTTTTCTGTAAAGTGTTTAATACAAGTATATACATGCCTAGACAAATTACTGTTTCATTTTTGCTTGGTTTTGACATCGTATTGTATGTATTCTTCTACCTATGCTACTCAACCCTGAGTAGTAAAACAAATAAACAAAAAATAATAAATAAGTAATTAGTAAACAAAATCCACTCACCTTCTTTGTTTTATTTTATGTTGATCCTAAGAACTCTTAGGATAAGGCTCAAACTGCTGCATTTGCATGCTAGAGATATATGTATTAAATATTAAATATTAAAATAAATATGTGATCCTTGGAATAAAACATTTTGGCAGCACACTTGGGGAACTCCTGAGTCGAGGTTAGGAGTATGACCCCTGGAGCTAGAATCCAGCTGGGCCATTCATTGGCTGGGTGGCCTTGGGCATTGAAACCTTCCTGGTCTCAGTTTCCTTATTTGTAAATTGGGGATATACCAGTGGTTCTTAACTGGGGGGTGATGTTGACCCCCCAGGGGACATTTGGCAAATTGTGCAGAAATGTTTGGCTGTCACAGCGTGGGGGAGGCCCGGTGTCCTATAATGCTCAGGATGGCTCCACAATGAAGAACTATGCAGCCTCAATAGTACCGGTACCAAGGTTGAGAAACCCTGGGATATACGAAGAGTCAGCCCGTCATCAGTTGTAGAAGGGGTGTGGGCTAGCTGGGTGGGCACAGAGTGGGTCTGACCTCGCAGGGCAGCCAGCAAGGGCCTTGGGCTGAGCCCCAAGGTAGTTGTTTCAGCCTGTGACCTCTACTAGAAGAGAGCCTGCAGGAGAAGCAGATCCCTGGGGTGTCTGTTCCTTTAAAAGATGGGAGGTCCTGCTTCTCCCAGAGGCTGGCCGGGGAAGCCTGCTCTAGTTTCTAACCCCAGACAACTCCAGGGAAGGCCACATAATTGATGTCTGACGACAGATGCATGAATTATGTACCCAGCTATTGTACAGTCCTTAGGGCTGTTGTTCTAAGGTGGGTACCCCCTTTGTACCTGAGAATGTACCCCCACTAGCCTAGGAAAGAAGAAAAGGGGGACTTGGGGCGGGATAGCTGCTGCTCAGGGTTGGGTGGGAGGGTCAGAGAGCTCTAGGCCCCCTTCCTGGTGTGTATAGAGAGCATCAGGTAACATGTACAGTAATGCAGCCTGAGGGGCCCCTCCGACCCACCCTTCCTGGGCCTGCTCACAAGACTGTTCTCTCTGCCAGACCCCCTAGATTCAGGGCCATGCTTCCTAACTGGGGAGCTTTCTAACGTGGGTTAAACCCTCTGTGCCTCCGTTCTCTCACCTGTAGGATGGGGGTGTATGTCATTGCAGGGCTGCAATGAGAATTCAGTGAGTTCATAAGGCTCTTTGGTCAGCTCTTACTGCTTTTACTACTCCACAGGCTTATACTTATTTATAAGCTTTATAAGCTGGTTTGGGATTTGGGTTTGAGTCTCAGCACTATTATTCCCTGGCTGTGTGTCCTTGGACAAGTCACTTCCCCTCTCTGAGCCTCCATTTCCTAACCTCTAAAATGGAGACAAAAGTAATCGAGCACTTACCACATAACAGCCACTTATTAAGTTGCTATTTGGGTAATTTATTGTCACCCCACCTCTAACCCCAGAGAGGCTGTTATTGGAGGTTTAAGACTAGGTTTGTGGACCCCCAAGGCAGCAGAAATCCCACAAGCGGCCTCAAACCCAGATGAACAGTGTTGGTCTGGGATGGGCCCCAGGAGTGGGGGCCAGCCAGCACCTTGAGTCCTCTTGGCCCCAGCTCAGGCCCCGGACCAGGCTTTGGCATTTCCAGCCTTGCTTTCCTGGGATCTGAGCCCAATCAGGTTTGGGCAGGACTCCAGGAACCCGGGGGACAGAGGCAGGAGCCAGGACCAGGGACTTATAGGCTGTCCCCACATTCCCTCCCTGAAAGGAGGTGCTGGATCCTGGAGCCCACTTGTCCACACCCTATGGGGGAGGGGGCTTTGGTCATCTGGGAGAAGAGATCTGGGGGTTGATCAGACCACCTTTGGCTCCAGCAGTGAACACAGACTGTTTATCATTTCCTCCACACACTCCCCTGCTTGTCCAGGAATGTGGATGAGGCACAGAATGTCCACGCAGAAAAGGGCCCAGGCTCCTGTCTGGAAGATGGGAAGAGGACCCAAGCAAAGAAAAAGGGAAGGGACTCTCGTCCATGGTCACACAGCTCGTTGGTGTCCACTCTGCACAGTGACACTAACAGCTCTGGTAAGCTCAGAGCTGCACCTAGTGTTTAGGGGTGCAAAATGCTTTTCATACACCTGCAGTTTCATAGCAGTGTGATTCACGATAGCCAAATGTCTGTCAACTGACGATTAGAAAAACAGACTGTACTCTATCCACACAATGGAATAGTACTCATCCATGAAAAAGGACTGCAGTACTGATATGTGTTACAACATGGATGAACCGCCCAAACATGATGCTAAGTGAAAGAAGCTGGACACAAAAGGTCACATACTGTATGATTCCATTTTATAAAATGTCCCGATAAAGCAAATCTAGAGAGAAAGAAAGCAAATTAGTGGTTGTCAGGGTGGGAATAGGATTAAAAGTTAATGGGCATAAGGGATGACCATCATTGGGAGGATGAAAATGTCCCTAAACTGATTTAGGGTAACTGCTAAACCACCTGGAAAATTTACTAAAAAAATAACTGACTTGCACACTGGAAATGGGTGAATTGTGTGATACGTAACGTAAGCCTCAGTAAAGTTATGTAACAAGCTGCTTTGCATCAAGGGTATCCTATTACTTTTAATTCTCATAACCACATTGACAGATCACAGGAGAGAAGCAGGAGCCCTGGGTTAACCTTGCAGTGGCTCCCTATCCTCTCAGAGAAAGCCCCGAGCCCTTTGCATTTAGTGGGCCTCTGTTTACTGAGCACTTACAAAGGGGTAGGAAGAGGCAGGCCAAAAAAACCACAAACCAATAAAGGAGAAAGATGATGTCAGTTAGTGCTATGTGCTGCATGCTGCCAAGAAAAACAAACTAGAGGGATTAGTAAAGAAGCCCTGGGGGTGTCTACATGAGGTTGGGTGGTCAGGGCAGGCCTCCCCCAGGAGGTGCCCTGGTTTCTGAGACTTGAAGATGAGGAGTGTGCTATTTGAACATATGAGCATGTGCAAAGCAAGTGCAAAGGCCCTGAGGTGAGAATATTTGTAAGGCTGGCATATCAAGCAACAGAAAGATGTTCAGTGTGAGTGGGCAAAGGGGAGACTGGAAGGAGATGAAGCTGGAGAGGCAGGAGGGCCTAATGAGGTCTGATAATGAGACAGATTTTACATTAAGACCACCTTTTTATTTTCTCTGTCCAGATCATTTCCTGTATTTCCCACTGCAGATTTCATACTGAATCCTGGCAGAACCACTGACAGTTCCCAAGCCATGCCACCTTGGTTGCTCACACCTCGTTTCTCGCCCAGGCTCTTCCCTCTGCCTGGAGTGCCCTGCCTTCCCCACATCTCCTGAATGATCCCTAGACCCTGTGGAGGGCTCAGCTCAGAGGCCATTTGCTCCAGGGAGCTTTCTCTGAGCTCCCAGTCAGTCCGTGAGCTTCTCCCATCACGGCATGGAGCGTGCTAGCTGGAATCTTCTCCTCTGTGCCC
The DNA here is from genome assembly GCA_004027555.1 of Craseonycteris thonglongyai. Lineage (NCBI taxonomy): Eukaryota > Metazoa > Chordata > Mammalia > Chiroptera > Craseonycteridae > Craseonycteris > Craseonycteris thonglongyai. The sequence continues at coordinate 41,026 of PVKE010004993.1, read as the reverse complement.
CACAACAGAATGTGAGTTCCACGAGGACCCAGGTTGCTTCTGTCTTGCACTGCTATATCCCCAGCTCCCCAAACAGTGCCTGGCACAGAGTAGGTGCTTCCAAAACAGGTGACAAATGAATGCACCAGCAAGTGAATGAAATGGAGGCTCAGAGAAGGAAGTGACTTTTCCAGGGCCACACCACGTGGAAGCAGTAGACCTGGGGCACCCTCTCAGGTCTGTGGGTGTCCCAAGATGCTTTCAAGGGGAACTGGCTTCTGGGCCATCAAACCTTTGTCTCCTTTTATGGCACTTCCGCTTCCCCCAGCTTTAACGGGGGATTACAGCCAGGGGGTTTTAATTATAAGGGTCACTGATGTAGATCCGATTAGGGGATTGGGAACAGACTGATGGTTTTGCCCTCCTCCGCCTCAGATGAGGGCCATTGGTTGGGGGTTGATGAGAAATTTGAGTCAGGGGCCTGCAGGGGGCACTCCTCGGCACAAAGGGACAAGAATTCAGGGGTCTGTGTGCTTGGACAACAGAGGCCTTGGGGTGAGCAGGGCACAACAGTGGCCTTCACTGTGATAGGGCAACCGAGTCATCAAGGTGCAAATGAGGTACACTGGCATTGCTGGGTATGTCCCAGACATGCAGTGTGCTGGGACTGAGCAGTGGGTTTTTACTTATTTGCCCAAGTTTCAAAATTGGGAGATTTCACATAAAAATCCAGATTTTCAGATTCCCTTGGTAAATCAGACGATCTGTCAACACTCAACCTGCATCCCCAATGGCAATCATTGGCTGGAGCTTAAAAGCCAGCTGCCCTGGGCACAGCCCACCAGTTGGCTATAGGCCTCTCAGTCCCTTCAGTATCTGTCAGGTCTCGGTAGGCATTGGGTTTGCAATCCTAAACTGATACATTGCAGAAGACAGCAACCACTTACTGACCTGCTACTGCAGATGAAGACCTTTCCAGACAAGATATGCATCTACTTGCACAAGTCAGGAGCCTAGGGGTCCCACTTGCCACAGCCCACCCGATTCTTTGCCCACATATCCAATCTGTTACCAGTCTGGCTCCCACACATCTTTAGATCTGTTCCATTCCCTCACCTGCAAGCCACCGCCCTGCCCCAAACCATTATCACCTCCCTTCAGACCACTACAAAAAAACATCTTTCTGGTCTCCCCCAAGCCACTTGGGCCCACGGTAACAAAACCCACTAGACGTCTCCAATATCTATTCTTCCTTCAGTTGTAATACAGTTTTAGCTGGATACAATGCTACTCAGGATAAAGACTACGTTTCCCAACTTCCCTTGCAGTTAGATGTGGCCATGTGATTAACTCTGGCCAATGGAATGTGAACGGAAATGATGCTCGTCCTTTCTCTTTTTCTTCTTTCTTGCTGACTGGGAAGCAGGTGTGATAAGCAGAGTGGGAGCAAATCTCTTGGATCTGAGATGGAAGCTAATTCCAGCCCTAGACTGGCCCTTTACTGAAAAAGCTGATCAACTCCTGGTCTGCCTCATAATATCTATCTTGTTCGAGCCACTGTGTTTTGGGGTCTTATGTTACGGTTACTTACGACCCTCCTTGCCACAGGGCCTTTGCCCATGCTGTTTCTTCTGCCTGGAATGCTTTCTCTTCCACTCTGCCTAGTTAACTCTTACTCTTCCTTCTTATCTCAGCTCTGGCACCTCCTCAGGGAAGCCATCCCTGATCTTCCTGACTGGGTAAAACCCCCAATTGCAGGCTCTCCTATTACCATAATCTTCTTTTCATAACCCTGTCCAAGTTGCAATTTTATAATGATATCCACCTCTGTAGAATGTAAGCAAGTGGAGGACAAGGGTTGAGTCTGACATATTCTCTATCTTGAATCCTAGAGTAGGTGCTTAATGCATATTTACAGAATGAAGAATCTCATTTCATCCTGAAAACAACCTGCAGGTTGTGCTGTACTCCCCGCATTTTATAGTTGGGGAAATGGAGGCTTAGTAAGACAGCATTCAAAGTGACAATTAGGAAAGTGGCAGAGAAAGGGTTTAAACCCATGTCTACTAGACTCTAAAGCCCCTCTTTGTTAACACCTGAGGACCTTTCATATCCCAGCCTCCTGGGGTCTGGGTTATGGTTTTTAACGTATGTTCTCACTGCAGCCACCTCCCCTAGGTGACCTGACTCTTCCCAGCAAACTCTGGGTTGGGCAACATCATTCTAACAGATCACCTGAGTTTCTATGAGCCTTGCCAAAGCAGGAATTCTGGGAGCTGGTGACATTACAAATTCCTGCCCATGTGAGGACAATGCCTCTGCTTTTGTGGGGGACTTGACTCTGGTCCCTGCAGAAGGAGGAGGTGAGGGGCAGAAATGGGGGGCAATGTCCATCCTGCTTGAGTGACTGTCAATTCCCTATATTTGCTGAGAGCATGAGGAGCTGAGGAAAGGACTGTCAGTCTTAACAGTGATGAATGGCATCGGTTCATCCCTGCTGCAGAGAACAGCGTATTGAATAAAAAACAAAGCACATCAGAAATGTTAGGCAAGGACATTGTTCACAGGTTCTGCTGAGTCACAAATCTGTCCCCTCGCCCCCTGAATCTGGCAGAATGGGGAGTGGGGAGGATAGGGTTTGTGGCTTAGCCAAGGTGGCTGGGCTGCTAAAGAAAGCTAAATACATTAGTCTGGATGCTGAGGTTGGGTACCACTCGGGATATTGTCAGAATGGCGGCTCTGTGAATGGTCATTCCTGATAATAGTCACATTTGCTGGTTAATGTCCAACATACATTTAGAAAGAGGCATTTGAGTGGCTTAGTAATGATGTTTCTCATGTAGCATGTTTGTCTCACTAGAGATTCATACTGAGGTGAAATGGACATGGGGGGTGGTTGAGGGAGATCTATTTTCTAATTCTGGCTGGGCTTCCTTAGGCAAGTATCTTTGCCTCTCTGGTCCTTCTCATGCAGCATCCACTGAGAGTCTGTTGGGTCTCCAGCACAGTCCTCCTCCAAGTGGTGACTCAGGGATTCAGTGGCTCCATTATATCAGTATATGGTCATCACTCTTGCCAAGGTAGGAGAAGGGACAGGGTAGAGAATTCACACTTGCCTGTGTCTGGAAGTGATACAGGTCATTCCCCCTTGACAGTGAGTTCTGTGATCTATACCCTGCCTCCCTCATGGTGAAGCTAAAAGGCTTCATGGCAGGTTAAGGAGATGGTTTCCAATGTGGGTGTGTGCACCTCTGATGTGCTGGGGTGCAGACAGAAATGACTGACATGTGATCAATGGCTTCTAGCGATCAGCTGGACAACATTGTACCTAGAGTCAACAAGACTGCATTTGTTCACTACACATTTTGTTAAGAGGGTAGATCTCATGTTAAGTGTTCTTACCACAATAAAATAAACATAAATAAAAAACTGGGATAGGTTTTTAAAAAACTTAAAAGCGTTTGGGGCACACACAAAAAGCAAGCAATTACTGGCATTTTTACGTTTTAATGTAAGAAAAAAGAAAAAGAAATCAAGTCTTAGGGGCGTTGAGTCTATGAATCAACATTGCTCACTTTCTATGTCAGACTTCCGGAGGAAGGAAAAGTGCCCTGAGGAAAGATGGGGGTGCCTCAACTCGGCAAAGAAACCCCCACAACTTTGACGCAGCCATGCAGTGCTCATGTGCCTGGGGTGCAAGAGTCCCCTGACACTCACTCCTATCTGGATCTTGTCTTGCTCCTGGGCACGCCGGAGAACTAACTGTTTCCTCTGTGCCGAACTACGTGATCAGTTGTGGCCAATGGGCTGTGTGTGGGGGTGCTATACATATATGTCACTTTTGGGTTGAGGCATGTATGAGTGGGTATGAGTTCTCCACACTCTTTCTCATTCCCAACAACATGAATCAATCAGTGCCCTATTATGATTAGGCCAATCTGGGTTGGGTTTCTGACCCTTGCAAATAAAGAATGATTTGGCTAATAAAAGTCTCGTCTTCACTGTACAGGCGAGTTAACCAAAATTCATAGAGGTGACGAGACTTGTCCTGGACCACACAGCCAGGAAGTGGCTGGATCACACTGAGATATACTCGTAACAAAGAAGGTACTTGGCATCCAATAGGTCTCACCGGATGCCAGTTCCCTTCCTCTTCAGACCAAGGAAAGGCAGAGTGAAGGACTGGAAGAGATACACCATGTGGAACCCCCGGAGCTCCAAGTGGCTGGTCAGATTCCAGATCCCATCTGGAACCCTCCAAACTGTGCTGGGGTCTGGCAGGAGCAGGAGGCTAAGCTTAGGAGCTGGCAACTAAGGTGAATCAGCTATTAGGATGTCAGCATTTGGACAAAATTCTTGTGGACCCCACTCCGTTCAAAAAATGCCATCGGAGGGTCCTGGTTGAAAGTCAAGGTTTCCAGGGAAGGGCCTGAAATCCCAGGCTTGCACTTAGTAGGAGCTTGCACAGATCATGGTTTCGGTGCTGTCAGGGATTCTGCGGTCATTTGAACTTTTCAAAGCGACTTCACATGGGAGTTGGACAGACAGCAAGGCTGTAACCCACAAACGCTGATGTTGGACAGAGTTGGGTTGCAGTCTTGGCTCTTGCCAGCTGGGTGACCTCTACTATACTCCTTTACCTCTCTGAGCCTTGGTGTTCTCAGGTGTGACATGGGCAGGATTGGAAGAAGAAAGCAGACAAAGCAGGTAGATGCTCTTAGCACAGAGTTTGGAATCTCTTTAGGTTTTGGGCCATGCAAGTGAGTTCTACACATAGGCTGAGCCCTGACCTGGATGATCACGTCATCTGTCTGAGCCTCAGTTTCCTCATCTGTAAAATGGGGGTCAGAACAGTCCCTACCACAGTGATGATATCATGGGTAGAACAGGTATACTTCATGGCCTGTCACTTGGTGCCAATGATGGGTGAGTGGCCATGACGAGTGTGAACAGCAGCCACCCTGACAGCTGAAGGGCTCCACCATGGGCGGGGTGTTTTGGCCCCCACAGTGAGCTTTGCCTATGAATCCAGATTTCCAGCTTCTCAAAATGAATCTGAAGCTCTGGCTGCTGTGGGCCTATGCTCCTCTTTGCCAAACCCCGGGGCTGGAGCTGAGCATCAGCTCACCCAGGCCTGTGCGTTTAAAGTCTTGCACACAGCCTGCATGAGTTGTTTATGACGCCGGCTTGGCCTCTGCTGGGATCTGGGTTTGCGAGACTAGAAATAAATCATTAGAAGTGTGGCCAGCGTTGAGGGAACGGATTAAACGGTGCCAGGGAAACAGTCACGGGATCCTTAGAGAATGCAGGCCTGCAGCTGGGTCCGTAAGGTGGTCTGAATCAGGGACGTGGGATGGGATCTGCCTGCTGCTGCCTCATCCACCCCCAGTGTAGCTGCTCTTCCTGGTCTACAGGGAAGCCATGCACGTAGCTACTGCCTTAGGGACCCTGGCTGCATTTTCTCCTGCTTCTAGACCTCTCTGAAGCCCCCCTACCATTCTCTATCGCTCACTCTGCTAACTGAATGAGTGATGGGATGACTAGCTCAAGTGGCCTGGGAGGGCCTCTCTGAGGAAGTGTCATTTGAGTGGAGATTTGAGGGATGTAAAGGAGCCAGACGTGGGAAGATCTGGGAACAGAGTGTTCCAGGAAGAAGTAACAGCAAGTGCAAAGGCTCTGAGGCAGAGAAGAGATTGACATGTGAGTGGAAGAGAAAGGAGAACAGAGTCCTGGGACTTGGGAGGATGGCGAGGGGTGTTAGAGATGAGGTTGAAGAGACAAGTGAGGAAGAGCTTAAAGATGTTTTTATTCTGAGGGTCATACGAGACACAGAGGGCTTCTCTGCAGACTAGTGACATGGCCTGATGTAGGTTCTGAGATCTTCCAGCTGCATTATTTGGTAACAGCCTGAAGGGGGACTGGACTAGAAGCAGGAATCTAAGTGAGGAGGCCTGGTAGGTGTCTAGGTGGAAGATGGCAGCTGTCGAGAATAGAGGAGGCAGATTCAAGGCATATTTTGGAGGTAAAACTAACCAAATTGCTGATGGCTCACATGTGTGGAATGAGAGGAAGAAGAGCCAAGGAGGGTCCCCAGGTTTCGTCCCAAGCAACTGGGAGGATGGTGGTGGCAGTTCCTGAGATGGGAAGACTGGGAGGAGCCTGTGGAGGGTCAAAGGAGCTGGGACTGGGAGGAGCCAGGATACAGGCAATGGGCAACTAAGGAAGGCTTTTGAGCAATAGCAGAATATTCATTCTATCATTCAGCAAGCATTTATGGGGAGAGATGGGCCACATTTTGCTCTCTTCCAGAAGGCGAAGCTCCTCCCAACCAGCTATGGGTTACGGGGCACAAACCACATTCCTGAGCAAGGAGATCTCACCTGCTAGCCCGTGGGTTTCTTTCCCGCCTGCTTTAGGAGCTGAAGTGCATTTCAAAATCTTTATTTGGGGAAGCCGGGATAGCTCAGTGGGTTAAGAGCTCACTTTGCAGCCCAGAGGTCTGAGGATCGAGGATTGAGTCCCGGTCTCGGCCTTAGCCTGTGTGGACCCATATGCTGAACTGTGGGGTGCTTCCCATGTGCGGGTTCCCTAGTTTGGTTCCTGGTAGGGCAAGCTTCCATGTGGGAAGCCCCTGACCTGGTTTCTGCCCTGCATGGCCTTGCGCCCACCTGTGTGGAATGAAACTATGTCGAAAAACTAATGATGTACAACTATGGAGACTGCTCTGTCTCCCCTCTGTCTCTGTCTCTGTCTCTGTCTCTCTCTCTCTGTCCAAAACAATAAAATAAATCTTTAAAAAATATCTTTATGTACTCACTGACTGCTTGTCTTCCCTTCTAAAAGCTCCACAAAAGTAGGACTATCTTTGCCATTGCTGTATCCCCAATGCCTGGACCTGTGCCCGGCACATAGTAGGAACTCAATAACTACCTATTGAGGAAATTAAATTTTAAAAAGCCCCAGACTCCATCTTGAAGGACTGAGTGAGTTATTATAAAGTGCCGGGCTCAGGGCCTGGTCTACACTAGACATTCAATCAGTGGTAATGAAAAAGCACAGAAACTACAGCCACACTGGCCACAGCCCTGCCCAGTCTCTGATGGGTCTTGAGGCTTCCCAGGGCAGGGCAGGTTGAGGAGTGGGAGGGAGTGGTGGCCTGTGACCCATCCCCTTGGGCCGCTGTCTCGGGCCTGGGGAGGATAGGCATGGTGTCTGCACTAATCGGCTAAGCAGCGGATGTGGGAAGATGTATAATCTGAGGCCTGAGTACCCTGTTCTGATGGCTTTATCCTGACCTTGGCTGGGATGACTCACGTCAAGGCAGATGCCCAGCCCCACAAGGCCACCCAGAGCTGAAACCCTCCACAGAGCCAGGGCCAGAGAACAATGGGAGCCCTCTTCTGAGGGCAAAGGGTGGCAGGTTCACCCAGGACTCCTCCACGCTCCACCTCTGCCACTTTGGGGAGTACATCTCTGCACCCCTCCCCCATTGCTGCATTTCTGTCCTAGACTCCTCCCTGATGGGGACAATGCCATACAAAATCATTGTGTCAGGGAAGAAAAGGGATTCATTCCTTCATTCAGCAAACATTTATGGATTACAGCAGTGACCAAGACAGACCTTGTCTTTAGGGAACTGACACTTGGGTAGGGAAAGCAGATATTAAATGAGAAAACATAAATTTAGAAGGTCACTCCAGGTACTATAAAGGCAAGAAAATGGGCTAATGAGATCGGGTGACTGGGTGTAAGAGGGCTTCGTTAGCGGTGGTGGTCAGGGAGGGCTTCTCTGAGGAGGTGACATCTGAGCTGAGCCTGAAGGATAAGGATCTAGATGTATGAAGATCTGGGAGAGGAGCCTTCAGGCAGGGAGAAGAGACTTTAGTTCTCACAAATTTGCATGAGTTGGCACTATTACCTCCATTTATTGAGGACTTACTATGTTCCAGGCCACATTCTAAGCTGTATGTTGTTTAATACTCAAAACTATCCATTATTCGCCCATTTTGCAGATGAGGAAACTGAGTCACAGAGAAGTTAAGTACTTTGCTGAAGGTCACACAGCTAGCAAGTAGCAGAGCTGAGATGTGAACCCAGTTCTGCTCTATCCTCCAATTTAATATGGGTTGTTCCCTCTCCTCAGAGCACAGGGAGGAGAAAAATGAATTGTTGTGTACCTACCAAGCACCAGGCCCTCTGACCTCTGTCATTTCACCTGGTCCTAGGTCTGAAGGCCACTCACTGGTGCACATCTCTTTCTGACTCTTTTTTTTTTTTCTTTCTGACTCTTCTGATAACACCGCACCATCCTCGTCCAGCTCTGGGTGTAACCATGTGACTCAGGCTGGTCTAATCAGCATATTCCAACCCTTTTAGCCAAGGTGATTGGCTGAGGGATGAGCATGTGATACAAAATGGGCCAATGAGAATGAATCCTGGGGCTTTAGCTGTAACTACTTGGGAGGAGTTCTCCTTGGGAAGAGGACTCTCTAGCTGACAGATCGGAGGCCTGGAAGCTCAGAGAGCTTGCTAGAGAGTGAAACCCACTCATTCTCCCTTCCCACCCAGGGGAAGGCAGAGACAAGAGGTGGAGAGGGCCTGAGTTGCAATGACAAGTCCTAGAGATATGGTTGAAGGGCCTGCGTGTATCTGGGCTGGAAGCCAGAGCTGCTTCTGGACTTTCCAGTTGCATGAGCCAGTAAACCACCCCTCCTTCTCTGTTCTAGCTTAAGCCATTTGAATTGGATTTCTGTCATTTGCAACTGAAATCAGAACATTTTTCTCCTTCTGGAATGCTCTCCCTTTGCTTTTCTCTTGCTACCAACAGTATTATTCTTACTACCACCATGAATATAACCATCACTGCCATGACCAATGCAATTACTACTTTCATTAATACTTCTATTACCACTGCCAGTAATAATACCATCATCGCCACTATGAATGTAATGACCAATGGGACCATTATTGCTGCTGTGATTGATGCTGATATGACTATTACCTCTATTAATGTCACACTCTCCATTTGTAAACCTCTCCCACTTTACAAAGCACTTTCATAATCCATGCTGAGTATTGCTAATTCCATTGTAGGGGCAAGGAAACCAAGGTTTACAAAGATGATGGAATCTGCCTACAGCTATAGGCAATACAACACAGACCTTCATTCATTCATTCACTCACTCACTCATCTACTGACTGAAGAAATGTCACTGACTGCCTTCTGTGTAGAACAGGTTCCACTAGACGTTGGGATGCAGCGGTGAACACGGATCTGTTACCTAACCTCACCAAGTGGCCCGTCTGTTGGGCTCCAGGACTTTCCAAGGAGCCTCCCTCCCAGGCCACACAGGAAGCCTGACCAGGATCATTCTCTCCTCCTCAGGGTTCTGAGACTGTATAGTGGGGGAGCCCAGTGTGTAGGTAGAATTGAAGGACTTTTGTGGATTTCACCTCTTAACCTGAGCTGCCTTGGGCAACAGACTCAGCCTCTGAACCTTTCTGCCCAACCAGAAAGTGTGGGGGTGGAGGTAGGGGGAAGGGATCCTGGCTTTACTTGTCTGTCACTGCATAGAGTAAATGCTTATAAATGTATCATTTCTCAGAGGCAGAATTCGATCTCCTTCCTTCCATTCTTCTATCCATCTCCAACTTCCCATTCATCCATTTATCTAATATCCATCCAATTCCTTCTTTTCACCTATCTTCCATTCTTATATTCTATTACTCACCCATTCCTCCCTTCCTTACCCCTTCTCCCTCCACCTATCCATCTATCCATCCATCTTCCTTCCTCTCTCTCCTTCCTTCCATCCATCCATTCATCCATCCACCCACCCAACTTTCCATCTGTTCACTCTTGCACTTTCTCTTTTCTTCTCTTCTCTCCCTCCCTTCATTCTTTCTTCCTTCTACTCATTCTCCATTTTTTAATTCCTCCATCTCCCATCCACTTACTCAACATCCAACATCCTTGAGTCTCCATTCATCCTTTCCTCTCTCCCTCCATTTCCTGTATTTGTCTTTGTTTCCATCATTCTCTTAATCAATTATGTATTCATCCTTCAAGCATGTTGGGTCCTGTGTCAGCTGCCATAGAGGAAGCGACCACGGCGTGGTCCTTTCCTCAGAGAAGGTGCATGTGAACCAGGCCAGGGGCTGCTCAGGGCCGGGCCCCTTGCCTCACCACTACAGTCTGTCTCCTGAGTCTCCGAGGCACCCTCGTTCTCAGTGAGGCATCTGTGTCTCGTCTGTGTTTGGAATCTTCCCTAGAGTTCTAGCCCATGGACTGGGCAGAAACTATATACAAACCACTTTCTCCAGCTGTTTCTACAGCTGTTCTCAACCCTGTCTTTAGAGGACACAGTGTCAGGCAGGGCCAAATTGCTGCATACTGCTTGAGCACCTACTGTGTACTGGCATAATGGGGGATGGCATGAAGAAGGTGACCAAAAATTTCTGAGTCCTAAGGTCCCTTCCTGGTTCACCCCTTTTCTCGAACCCATTCTGGGATAGAAAGCTGGGAAACAGCCCAGAGAGGGGAGTGACTAACTAAAGTCACCAAGCCAGTCTGTGGCAGAACCAGGACTGGATTCAAAGCCTCCTGACCTGGCATTCTGTCCCTTACCTGCCTCCCTGCCCCTGCCAGGACCTAGGGCAATGAAAAATAATTCCAGGCTCCAGGTTTTTGCTCCTGCTATGCTTCTTCCCAGCCTCCTTCCTTAGAAGGATGGTTAACATTTTCCCAAGAAGCTTGCAAGATTGAACAACAAAAACGATGATTCTCTCAGCCACTTTTTGAGGTACTCTGAATTCCTATAGGACTTCTTATCTTGCCTGACAACCCAGTCCCAATCCCATGCTTCTTTTCAAACTCTTCCTTCCGGTTTCTGGAGTGGCTCTCTGTTCCTCCCCCATACAGCCAGCCAGAGGTTGCAAACTCAGACTCCATAGGGGTCAGCCAGGAATTGCAAACAACTGGAGCCAGCTGCCTGTCAAATTCCAGGAGGGGTGCTTGGCCACCTCTCACGAACTCCAGGAGGAAACAGAGGGGGCCTAAGGGTAGCCTAATCTTCCAAACGCTCAAGAGAAACAAAAAAGTCTATTTCTGTTTGTGAAATTGCCCAAATTGTTAATGTTGGCAATTAATTAAAATATGTAAATGCAGTTCAGTTCAAACAATGCGCATTAACAGGCTAGATCTGTTCCATCCTCCCTCACAACCTCACCTGGTAGCTATCCCCACCCCCAAAACTGACACAGGAGAGCTGGTTCCAGGAAGAGTATATTGCTTTGAATACAAATGACCTAATAACAGTAGCAGCTACCACAAATTGGATATCCAAACACTCCAATCACCCCTATGAGATATTGTTATTGTCATTTTATAATACAAATGAACAAGAGACTCAGAGAGGTTAAGGAACATGCCCAAGGTCACACAACTAACTAACAACCTGGATTTGAGCCCAAGTCTATGCAACTCCAAGGCTGTGATCTAGCCCAGTGGTGACAGTAGTACCCCTAGGAGACAGTTTGGAAATGTGAGTGTGGACCAGCGGTCCTGACTGTCACAGGGATGGGGTGGGGGTTCCACTGATGTTTAGTAGGTGGGAACCATGGATGGGAGAGACATCGTGTGATACACACAGTCCTACATCCTGGAGGCTTGTCCGGCGCCCAAAGGCAATAATGCCCCGTTTTCTTTCTTTGCCCACAATGATAGTCATTATTGAGTGCCAGCTATATGCCAGGGACTTTAGTTCCAGATGCCCGGTGAGCTAGGTACTGTTAGTACCCCCATTTTATAGATGGGAAAACTGCAACCTGGGGGCGAGGGCGGGGGCATGTGACTCAACAAAGGTCACATGATGTGGCCAAGACTAGGGTGAAAAAATTGAAGCGTACAAAATTTAAAGGACCCCCCCACCTCAAAACTCAATAATCAAGATAGGTAATATTTTCATGCAGTATTTGAGGAAATCAAAATGCAAAAATCAATCCATGATGAACAAAATGTCTAAATTTTCTATAAAGACAGGATCTGCATGTCAAGCTATATTGGAGTCTGAGGGAAAAGGAAAAATGAGTAATTCTGACCCTAGAGTTTTGTGCCCGAGACAAGTGCATCACGTGCCTTACCCCAGTCCCAGCTCTCTGTGGCAGAGTCAGGGTTCGAAGCCAAGGCCATGCTAATGGCATCCTCCTCTCTATGAAAAGCCTCAGTAAGATGGGGAGTGGGGGCCAGTCTTCCACCCTCAGTTTGCCGGGACTTGATTGTGACTGGTTAAATTATAGGCCCTGGATATGCTTGATATGTAAAGCAGCAGACAGACAGGCCTTTAATTAGAGCCAGGTGGGTGGGCGGCTGGCTAATACTAAGTTCCCTAAAAATGCTATATTTTTGAATTCGCTGGCTTGCTCACACACATTCCAGAGGCCTCCCTGGGAACCTGTTCATGGAAATGGAGTAAACAGGTGTCTCTACCCCAAGAGAAGGAAAAGGACTGTGCAGCAGGTCACTGTAATAAGGGTGGGCTCTGGAGGTAGTGGATCTAGGACAAACCCCAGCCCTGCCATTGATCTGCTGTGTGGCCTTGGGCCAGTCACAGCCCTTTCTGAGCTTCTGTTTCCTCATCTGCAACATGGGGATGAGAAGACCTATTCTGCAGGTGGTGAGGAAGAACAGAAATAATACATAGAAGGCTCACACCCCTCATGGGTTTGGTTCCAAGGATAACCACCACGCAAGATGAATATTCATCATTTACGCTTGAAAATCCCTACCTTTAAATTGTGAGGACCTGAAACCTGGATGTTCTAAAGAAGGAGTGATGTGCTGGGGGTCGCATGTCTAATGTGGGGGAGGGGTTGGTGAGGGAGAGGTGAAAGCATGAAGGAGTAAAGAAAGAAATTTCTGTCTTCTCAAGCAAGGGAAGTTCAGTCCTCAGGAACTAGGAGCTTTGGATCAGGAAAGTCTGTTTCAGCTAAAAGACTGGCGTGTAGAAGAAGAGCTCATTCTGGTTCTGGTTCTAAGAAACAGTGGGGCTTCCAGCTCTCATGAGCTGCCTGTTTCTGGCTGTCATCACGCCCGGGAACTGGCGAATGTCCCTTCGCTGGCTAATGTCCACAGAGTGAATCTGGAGTGTCTGAGAATTCCGAGTGGATTCAGCCAGGGGCTGCTGACTTCCTTGGGAGAGTCTTTCGGAAGGCTGGTTCAGACAGGTCAGGAGGTCACTTGTGCTGGTTTGCCTCCTTTATGATACTTCCAAGGATCATTACTAAGGACGTACACAACTGGAAAAAAAGACAAGCCACGCTGGACGGGCCAGGACCCTGATAATGGCTGTGTAAGTAAACAAACCATTTCGGCTGAGAATGGAAGAGTCAACAGATGTCAAAAGGGGCCCTGTACTCAAGAGACTGGCTGTTAGCTGGAGCTCGGGTCTGGTGGTTCTCAGCAGGAAGGTAAGGATGGGAGAGGACACGTCAGGCACTGAATGAGTGGAGGGCTGGCATGCCAAGCAACATGCCACGTGCCAGGCGACCTGTAACGCACGACACAGTGCTGCTTATTATTTCCTAGACTGTGACTCCATTTTACATGTGAATGCCCCAGATACCTTCTGCCAAGATTTTACTATATCCCGAATGTTCCAGAAATGCCGCCACAGGACAAAGCAGGGGGAAGAACTGTACTTTCTTCTGTTCCGAACTTTACCAAGAGTTTACGCACCAGATTGGGAAAATCTCGTAGTTGACGGCACTGCCGCCTGTGGTCTCTGAACTTGCCAGTCCACCTGAAGCTCTCTGTTTTTGTCGTGGTCACACTCACAGTGCTTCTGTGTATAGTAGTGTAAGCACCTGGCACCTTCATGGTGTTTTCTGCCATTGTCGTGACCAGGCATTTGCATATTGAATACATACAAGCTTAATAGAAATGACTTCCCCTGTCATTCTCCTTCCTGTTAGAGTTAGGGCACTATGTGGCTATTTGGGGGAAGTTCTGTACGTAGGTACGGCGTATTACTGATGAATTTCACTCAGGGCAGTAAGTGGGGAGATGCGTTAAAGTATTTATTAGCCATGAAGGGGGTAGGAGAACGATTATCCTGAATGGTGTCTTTATATATCTCATCTACTCAGGGCTGCCTTCCTTGGCCTTCCCTGACCTCCCTGATGAGGCCACATCTCTTTCCTTACTCTTTCAGAGCATTTGCACTTTTTCTTTGCAAAACTTAATAGAATCAAAATGCAGGGCCGGGCTGAGGATGAGGTGTGCACTTGCACTACCGTGAGAGTGAACGAACGCCTTCTTACATTTTATGCCCTGCGCCCCTCCCTCACCTCCCCCTCTTCCCGGCCCTGCCAACATGACTTTGGGTATTCGTACAATTGGCTGTAATGCCGGTCTTGCCCTGATGCTGGGAGATCCAGTGCAGGGACCAGTCTGCTGTGTTCATTGCTGTACCTGTAGCACCTAGCATGGTCCCTGATCCATGGTGGTCACTGGTTGAACGAGAAGGGCTGTTTATTTTTTATGGCAAGCCTAAAAATCAGCTTTGGGTCAGGTGTCCATCTGCAGAAGATAGTAGCAGAGAGACAGACAAGCACATGATTGCAAAGCTGAGTGAGGAGGTCAGGGGGAGAGGGGCCAGCCCACTGCTTAGGAGAAACCAAGTTCATCTGGGGGGCAGGGGTGAGGGAAGACTTCCTTTCCTGCAGGAGATACGACTTAAGTCTTGGGGGAGAGAAGTTTGCAGGCAGCCACCAACCATCCAGTCTAACTCCTAATGTATAGATGGGGAAACTGAATCTGGCTATAAGTCCAGCTCTGCCATGTCCAATGGTGTGACCTTGGCCAAGTCTTTCCTGTTCTTTGGGCTCAGTCCCATCATCTGTATAATGAGTGACCTCTAGGGTCAACCCGACCTAGGTCAGAGGTCTTAAACTGGCAGCTCTCAGGCTGAATGCCACCTGCTGGCAGTTGTGACCTGCCTGATGCCAGGACATATGTGAGCTGATCACCCATGTCTGAGGCAGATAGGACTGCTAGAAACTTGGTAAATTAGATGCCAATATTTTAGATTATGCCTAAGAGCACTGGTTCTCAACCAGGGGCAATTCTATCCCCCGGGGGACATTTGGCAAAGTCTGGAGAAAGTTTTGGTTGTCTGAGTGTGGAGTGGGTGGGGCTGGGCCTGCCACTGGCCTGTAGTGGGTAGAGGCCAGGGATGCTGCCAAACATCCTGCAATACCCAGGACAGCTCCACAACAAGGAATTCTCCTCCAAAATGCAATGTGCCAAGGCTGAGGTGCCCATCCTGAAAATCAAGTCCTCCTTCTGGGCCACACCAGCTCCTGGGACGGCCCCACAGGATCCTGCTGTCTTCTGATTTGGTGATTAATCACAGCCTTTCCTGTGCTGTCCGGAATTGTCCTCTGTTTTGTCCCTGTGCTTTCTCCCTGCTAAGCCCGGGCTCCCCGCTAGCCCCGAATTCCCCAGGTGCAGGGTGGCCTGCCTCTCCACTCACTCTTTGACTTCTCTGGTTCAAATCTGGAAGAACTCTGGATGTAGCACCCTGCCTGTTAAGACCCCTCTTTTCCACATGGGCAGACAGAAGCACAGAAAGTGTCATTGGCTTGGCCTACATCACACAGCAAAGGAAACGCTGGTGCTGGGATTTGAACTCAAGGCCCCTGACCCTTTTCTCATTCTCTGAAGCTTTGTTTCTGAGCACTGACCTCCTTTGGGGTTCAGGTTTTCTATGCCCTCTCTGCTCACCACTCGCTGTGCCTTTCTGGTTAGAACTGAGCCCTAAAGTTACACTGGAAACAGAAACAGAAGCTGTCTTTGAATCCTCTCCCTTGGTGACATCCTGAGGCTCTGAGTCAGATCTCAGGAGGACTTCCTGACAATAGCTTGTTGGGGAGGGATGGAGGAGTGGCATGAATGGTGGGGACCGAGGTGGCAGCTCGAGGGGGCTGAGGAAACAGGCTCTGGAGTCAGACCTGGGTTCTAATGTTTGGGCCTCACCCTAGACCTAGGACAAATTCCTTCCCCTCGCTGAATCTGTTTCCCCATCTGGGCCCTGGAGAGACACAGCTGCTGGCATTTTCCCAGAGCCACCTCAGGCAGGGGGGCACATAGTGTGTATATGGAGTGGGGGTTGAGGGGGGCAGTCAGAGGAACCAGAAGACCCTGGTTTCAAATCTCAGCTCAGCCACTTACCCAGTTGGGTGCTTCTGGGCAAGTGCCATTGCCCCTTTGAGCCTAAATTTCCCCATCTATAAAATGGGGATAAGTTACATTTAACTTGAAGTATACTGTGAAGGGGGTGACGAATACAAGTCACATAGCCCAGGGGACAGCCCATGATTGGTGCTTAATAAATGCATTTTGGTTTTGTTTTTTTTGCAGATCCCACAGCTGCTTCCCAAGGGCCTGAATAAGAGCAGTTAATACACAGTGAGGCCTGTTGCGTACCAGGCAATATTCTCTAGACCAGGGATCAATAAACTTTAGACTTTGTGAGTTGCAACAACTTCACTCTGCATTACGATGCACAAGGCAGCCAGAGAGAAACAGAAACAGAAACAAATGGTCATGGTTATATTCCAATAAAACTTTTTATGGACACTGAAATCTGAGTTTCATATAATTTTCACATGTCATGGAATAGCATTCTTCTTTTGAGATATTTTTCAATAACTTGAAAATATAAAAACCATTTTTGGCTTGTAGATCACACAAAATCAGATAGTGAGCTAGATCTGGCCTGTGCATCTGAGTTTGCAGACCCAGACTCTAGATACTTTATATGAATTCACTCCTGGGACCCTTATGAGATAAGCATGTTATTTCAGTACAATTTTCTGATGAGGAAATAGATGCTCAGAGAGACTAAGATCCCTGTGCAAAGTCCATTTGGAATCTGCTGCAAAAGACGTCCATGAGATTTGAACTTGGGCCGAGCGGAGTTCAGAGCCCATGTCTAATCACTGTGCTTTCCTGCCTCATAGAGGCCACACAAACTTCGGATGTACACACTGCACTTCAAGAACCAGTGGCCTGTCCTTATTGTGAGAGAAAGGAAGACACTATTTTAATATTGTTTAAGCCACTGCTCTCTGGGCCTCTGTCACAACAGCCAAATCTGTATCCTAAGTGATTCTAAGAATGACTGGGGTGGGGGGGGGGCACATAAACTGAGGTAATCACTAATGACTTCTCTGAGAGGAGACAGGCTGGGCTAAGATCTGACTCTGGGAAGGAGTTAACCATGAGAAGAGCCTGAGGCAGAGAGGCCCCATTCAGAATCCAGTACGTACAAAGGCCCTGGGGTAGAGGGACCCCTCAGAGCTACCATAAGTTCTAATGCTCATCCCACCAACAGGCTGTGCTGTGCTCACGCATGGGGTGTTCACTCCTGTGGCAAGCGGCTTGATTCTCTGAGCCTTACTGTTCTCATCTGAGAAATGGGTTAAGGACAGTACTCTCTTCACAGGGCTTTTGTGAGGATTGACTTAATGCATGTAAGGTTCTTAGAATGGTGCCTGGTGCTTAATGGGTACTTAATACTTATTAAAGATGGCAGATCTATTTCCGTCTTTTCTGAAAAGAATTGGTCTCCTAATTGCATACTTCCTAAGGTGAGAGGGGAGCTTCGCCGGTGACTTAATGCGTGAGAACAGCATTCTCAGACAGAAACTCTCTATCTCTTCTACCCCTCTCTCTTTTTCTATTCCATCCCTCCCTCCATCCATCCATCCATCCACTTACTTACCATATAACTATCTTTCCATCATCCATTTATTCACCCACTTGTCCATCTAACCACCCATCCTTATATCCACCCACCTTCTACCTGTCTGTCCATCCATCAATCCAGCAAGCATTTATAGAGAACTTGAGCCAGGTCCTGGGGAATGCAGAAATGAAATAAACTCAATTTATGCCTTGAAGAGCCCAAAGTCTGTTAGGATATGTACCTAAGTTGCTTCTAAAACATGATGGGGAGTATGGAGTTTGAACCTCGCTCTGCTGCTTCCCTCCTATGACCTTGAGAGAGTGATTTCACCTCCCTCATCTTAACTTTCTCATCAGGAACACAGAGGTGGTGATCTCTACCTCCAGTGATCAGATGATATGAGAAAGATGCATTACTCTGTACAGGGCTCAGCACATAATTGGCATTCAAAATATGGTTCCTATTGTTCTAGTGGAAACCAGGGAAGGTTTCTTGGAGGCTTCCAGGCTTGACCTAGAAAGATGGAAAGGATTTGGATACGTGAGAGTGGAAGAGGGGAAAGGGAATTCTAGGCAGAGGGCGCAAGGAGAGCAAAGGCACAGAGGGGCAAAGTCAGGTTCACGGAGGGGCCGGCGGTGGAGGAACGCTCTGGCTCCCTCTTCCAGTGTTCTCGGAGCAGCAGGGCCAGAGACCTGAAAAGGACGAGAGGGCAGGATAGGCTCTGAGGGGCGAGGACCTGCGGCCCAGATAGCCACAGGCAGACAGAACTGGGTCACGGGAATTAATCTCTGCCACAAAGCGGGCTGCCCTCTCCCCGCCCTCTGGGCTGGGGGTCTGGCTGGGTGGGAGGAGGGTTGTTTTGACACTTGGCTGTCCCATGGGCTTCCCAAACTTAACAAGGTCAAGTGGAGCCCTGGGTCCCCTACCACCTGCTCCTTACTGGGCTTTCCTGCTTTGGCAAATGGCGCCTCTATATTTCCAGATATTCAGGCCACAAACCTGAGAGCCCTCCTCAGCTGCCCTCTGTCCATCAGCAGGTCCTGTGGGCTCCACCCTCAAAACAGAGTCACAGTCTGACCACTTCTCCCACGTCCACTGCCACCTCCTATGAGGACTATTGCAGAGGCCTCCTCACTGGCATCCCAGGGGCCGTCCCACTGGAATAAGAGCAGTGGCCTTACCATGGCTTCAAGGCCCTGCTTGATCTGGCCCGGGCTACCTCTCCCATCCAACCTCCGCCCCCTCGTTCACGCTGTTTCAGCCACACCGGCCTCCGTGCTGCCTGCCAACATCCCAAAATCACCCCAGCCTCAGGGCCTTTGCACATGCAGTCTAACTGCCAAGAATGCACCTCCCCTGGATTTCAGCAGGCCTCGTTCCTTCTCCCCGTTCAGGTGTCAATTCAGATGTCACTTCCACAGACAGGCCTTCCTGGCCACCTCAGTAAAGTAGCCCCTAACCTGTTACCCCAGGACCGGACCCTCTTCCAGCACTTTCAAAGCAGGTAGTCCTTTCTTTCTTCACTTGTTAACTGTCTCGTACATTAGAATGTAGGTTCCACAAGGGGACAGGGACTGTGTTTGTCTTGATCTCCTATGCATCCCAGGTCTCTGGTACACAGTAGGTACTCATTAAATGTTTGTTGGGTGAATGAATACACAAGGCCTTCCCCAGTGGGAAAGTTGAGGAGACATCTTAGAATCAGAATCACAGACTCTTGGGAACAGTTTTGAGACACGTGAGTGGTCAGCTCCCTAAAAATGTCATTGCCACCACACCCATTATATAGATATGGAATCTGAGGTCCAGAGAGGGAAAGGAACTAGCCCTGAGACACACAGCCCTGAGGTGCACAGCCCTGCCTGCGGCTATGGAACCAAGGCTGGTTCCTAGGCCCGCCGCCTCTCAGCAGGGGGCTTGGTCTCAGTCACAGCCTCACAGAAGCCTCCTGACAGCCCCCGCAGTCTGCATTCCCCACCACACTGGCTGCCCCTCCTCACAACCCGGCGCCAGCCACCCCATGTTCCCTTGCCCCACATCAGAAGCACTTCTAGACTTGCTGGCTTCTGCAAAGAGCATCAGGAAGCAGAAAACCGCAGCCTTCTCTCTGGGGTTTCCCTCATTATTGCTCAGGGGTAGGGGGCTGGAGAGGCAAAATCACTGCGTGAGGGGTTTGAGCTGCCTCCTGGGTCACAGTCAAGGGGGGTCTATCCCCAGAAGCGCCCCCACCCAGCCCCTGCCCCGAGTCCTGCCTCCTGCAGATTATAAGTGGGCAGGTGGGCAGTGCCCAGGCTGGGCCAGCCCGGGGTTCACATCTCAGTGTGGCAGAATAGCTTTGGGACAGTCTCTCTTTTCTCAGAGCCTGAGTGTCCCCAGGTGTAAAACAGGGGAAACCACTGACATTGTAGGGAAGTAAACAAGATAATTTTCTTGCTTCCATTAGAAAATAGGAGAGACTGCAGTGTGAGCACCTACTGTATGAACTGTGCTGAGTGCTCTTGTAGCTCTCAAGCCTTTCTGAAGGGGAGCCAGAACGAGAGACACGTGTACGGAACAGCCCAGAGCGCACACGCCCCTGACACGGACGCCCACAACACACATCCTTATTGTCATAACACACTCGGGAATTTGAGTTCTTGTTTGCTCGGTGCTGGCTGTGACCCACTGCATTGATTTTATGACCCTCAGTTTGAGCAGCACTGTGTTAACTCATTTAAACATCACAAAACCCTACAAGAGAAGAAGTATTAGTATTACACCCCCATTTTATAGATCGGGAAAGGGCTTCAGAGAGTGACGGGCATGGGAGGCCCAGGCAGACCTCAGACCCTTAACTGCTGGGCTCAGTGTCCCTTTAAGGGCTCTGGGGTAAGCAGGGCCCCTTCCTGGACGGGGTCATGGAAACCTCTTCTCAGTCCCCTGGCAACGTCCCTTCCTTGGCTCCAGGCAACTCCTCTTTTGGTTTTCCTAAGCAAGATGTCAGGTTAGTAAAACAGATCCCAGAGTTTAATTAAAATAATGATCGGTGCCAGAGAACGGGGCCAGGGCCGGCGGAGTGGGGAAGACTAATGGCAGTGCTGTTAGGGGAAGAGGCGGGAGGAAGGGAGAGAAGGAAGAGGGCAGGGAGAAGGAGAGTGAGTACACAAGGGAACACATGACAGGAGAGAAGAGACAGGAAGAAAAACAAGAGGAGAGAAGGGAAAGAGAGAGAGAGAGAGAGAGAGAGAGAGAGAGAGAGAGAGAGAGAGAGCTAGAGAAAGAAGGAGGAGGAGGAGGAAGAGAAAGGGGGAAGGGAGAGAACAAAGAAGGGTGATAGCGTTTTGATTCAGCTGTTCCACTCTTGCCTCCTTTAACCTCTCCTCCTGGAGAGGCCCGTGTCTTTGGACAAGATCTGATCTTGTCACCCTCTGCGTTAGAGCCTTCTGCGACTCCCCAGTGCCTTTACAATAAATCCAAACTCCTTACTGTGGCTCTCAAGGCCCAGGGATCTGGCTTCTGCCCCCCACTCCTCTTTTCCCCCCACTGCTTGCCTCCCCCAGACCGAGTTCTCTCTCCCATCTCCACACTGGGCTGTTCCCGGGGGCCACGCAAGCGTTAGGCACTCTCTCTCTGCACTCCTGGGTCCCTGCTAACTCCAGCTCCTCCTCCCAGGTCTCTTTAAAGATCACTTGGGTCACCAGGCTGAACCCTACTGGCAACAACCACTTCCTGAGCTCATGGTTCAGAGGGGTAGATGACACCACACAAGAAAATGAATAAAAGGAAAGGCAAATGCTGACTGCTCTGAGCTCCAGGTTTGTGTCAGGCCCTGTCCAGAACGCTTTGTGTGCACTTACCCATTGCCGTCTGGCTCCAGCCCTGAGAGGTGGGGGCCCTTAGGGTCTTTCCCTTTCCTGCCCCTTATTCAGGCCTGGCTGGGTCCCGCTTGGCGGTCTGGCTTTTGCAACCACAAGGCTTCATAGTGATTCCAAACAGCGAGGGTGAGAGGGCAGGGAGGGGGCGGCAACTTGGGGGCCAGAGAAGGCGTTCTTTGAGCTGAGACAGACCAGGGTCTGGCCACGCAAAGATGGAGGGAAGATGGGGTGGCTGAAGCCGTGGGATATTCTGAACCCCACATCAGCCCCTCATCAGCCCCCATGAGTTCCTATTCTTACTAAAATGCACTTGGCCCAGGCCCATGTGAGGACTGGGAAGGGCCAGAGTCCAGTCCACTGAAGGCCTGTGAGAGTATTGGGCTCTTTCTTCTCTATGGGTGATCTTGGGAAAGGTCTAGGGGGACCCAAGAAAGAGGGGTGAGGCCACCAGTCTTTCTAGCCATCAGAGGTCATGGTAGGGCCGTGCTCTCTCTTGGAATACAAAGTCTTGCCATGAAAATGGTTTCATTCATTCACTCCTTCCCGCCTCACAGTGGCCCACTTGCCCCTGATGGCCTCTTTAATCTCATCTCCGCTTCTCTCCCCCTCACACATTCCACTCCAGCTACCATGACCTTCTTGCTGTTCTCCCAAAATACCAAGCTCATTTCTGCTTCAGAGGCTCTGCATTGCAGCCCTGTCTGCCTGGAATGTTCTTCCCCACGCTGCATTGCTGTGCTTCATCAAGCCTCAGCTTCTAGAAAGTGGCTGGGAGTGAGCAAAAAGGGGTCATTTATGCCCTTCACAATCCTGAAGCTCTTAAATTAAGAGTTTTCATGACGTAGGTGTAAAGTTATTCATTGCACCACTGTGGGGAATCAAAAAGTTTGGAAATAACCTCAGTGTCCATCAGGAGGGGAAAAGTTAAATCAACAGTAGGCCACTCACACCATGGAATACTATGCAGCTGTGAAAAAGAACAAGGTAGTTCAATATGCATAAATAGGAATAGTCCCTGAGGTATGCTATTAGCAAACAAAGCAAGGTGAGAGTAATATGTGTAGCCATCTCCCACTTCAATAACATAATGGAAAAAGAATATACACATATATGGGTTTGTACTGACTTGTTATGGAGAAATTATTTCTGGAAGAAACTGGTAATGGTGGCTGCCTTTGGGAAGGAGCACTGAAGATAGGGGCTGGAGAAGGACTCATCACTGGGAGCCATTTTGAACACTTGGACTTTCACACAAAGAATATATATTACCTATTCAAAAAACTGACATTCCAATATCTATAGAATTTTGGCCTTTTCTCTAAATGGGTTATGTACACAAATGGACACAGTGGTAGCGATGAGAAAAGACTGTGTTCCTGAAACCATGCTACCCTTGCATCCTATCACAGACTCACTCCTAAGAACACCACAAATTTTAAATATAAATAAAACAAATCCTGTGGGGTGGGAGTCAAAAGCACAAATTTGTTGAATTTAATATTCTAAATGTACCGTAACTTTAGGGATATCTTTATTTTTGTTGTTGTTTTTTCCAGGAGTCTCAAAAATAGAAGTCTCTCAGGCTTCTTGTGGCCTGAGGGGACCCTGTCCCAGTTCTCCGGGAGAGACCAGGGAACTCAGAGAACAGGGACAGTAAACCTAGTCACATATTTAGCTACTCCCTGGGGACCGTGACAAGTTCACCAGGGTGCAGAGGCAGGGTCAGGCCTGCCCCTGGGAACATGGCTCCTGGTGAGTGTGGGCAAGTAGGTATTTCCAGCTGCTAAAGCTGGTCTTGTTAGGAGTTAGGGGGACTGTCTGTTGTTTTCTAGCTGCCTCTTTTGGAAACAGCCCCTCACAAAGCTGAGCTAGAGCTCCACCCCATTCTGTCTGACTCCTGAGCCCAGGCATTTTAGCCATTTCCTCAAAGTGAGAGACGTTGATCCAGCTATGGCTGTGGGGGTCCTGATCCTTTTCCTTGACTGCTATATCCTCAGCACCTAGCAAGGGGCTGTTCAGTAGATGCTAAATAAAGATGTGTTGGAGGAACACATAAATAAATTCCGGGTCTTCAGACAGACTCCTCAAGACTCTGAGCAGGGCCACTGGGCTCTGAAATGCCTTACGAACCTTTCTCTCCAACGCAGCTTCGCACCGGGGTTAGGCAGTTTATCTGCTGGCCACACATCCAAGTCACTGCAGTGACAGCACCCAGTCAAGGTGCTTTGTGACTGGAGGCAAAGCAGTTTCCTCAAGGCAGTCAAACAAACACCAGGAGAACTTTTTTAGAGCTCAAGGTTAAATTCTGAAGACTGAAATCTCGTTCCCAATGTATGGTTGACCAGGAAGCAGAGAGGAGCCAGGGATATTTCTTTGTAAATAGCAAATGAGATCTTATGCAAAGCCAGCTTTCCTTGGAGTTGCCTCCCATTTCCAAAAACCCATTAATATGCAGAGTGTAATCATTCATAACAATAAGTCACCATTAACTGAGCAGCTATTACAAATGGGCAAGGCGCTGTGTGGAGAGCATGAGGCCCATCGTTTACTTAATCCTTACAATATCCTTGAACAGTATCCCTGGCTGCCAGGAAAGAACACCAGAGCTAAGAGAGGCAAATGCTTTGCCCAATGCCCCAGAGCCACTAAGAGGAGAAGTCAGCACTCAAACGCTGGTCTTCTCACCCCAAATCCAAGAGAAGATCCTCAAAGAACATTGGTTCATACTGGCAATTTGCTGCTGAGACAGCCATGCAGATAAGTACAGGCCTACTGGCCACTGCCCGAAACTAGTAAGGGTTCCACGTCACCGAACACCCAAGGTGGCCCGTCATGTAGTCCCCTGTTTGTGTGTTCCTGGAGGACATCCAGAGAGCTCTGATCATTTCTTCCTAAAAGCCCTGGTGAAAGGCAAGGCAAGATCAGTTTGGGAAGCCCTCACTGATTCCATTAAAGCAGGTGCTTCAGGGCCGAGAGCAGCCACACGCGCAGTTGTCCTGCAGACTTATTCGTGGGTCCTTCTGAGACAACATTGTGACCCAAGGTTGGGCAAAAAAAAGACCTGGATTTCCAAGTACACAGCCCCTCAGCAGGGGTGGTAGAAAGGGACACCGGGGGACATGGAATAAACAGGGTAGGGACCTGCTTCACATTTGGCCTGTGAGACAAAATGAAATTTGGCCTAAACCAGCTCTAGCCAACAGGAAGTGGTAAGAAATAGCTTGTTCATAGTCCCATGAAGCATTTTCCTCCCAAACCTCTTGACCCACTGACATGCCATCAATTTGACAGCCACGTGAGTGTTAAAACACCGTCCCCTCATTCTTCACCACTGCTCCGTCAGGAGGTGAGGTTCGTGTCCCTTTCTCTTGAATTTGGGGCCGATGGTTGCTCATTCAGTGGACCATGGCAGATGTGATGTGGTGCCAGTTTCAGGACCCAAACCTTGAAAAACCTTATCTTTCACTTCCTGGTTCTTGGTATGATGCAGGTTTGCCAGCATCGCCCTTGTAAGACTGGGCGCTTCCCAAGCTTGGGAATCCTCAGTTGTGACAATTCCAGGTGGTGCCCCATCCATCTAGGTCACTTTGCAGTGTCTCCATGCTGCTTGGGAGCAAAGAAAGCATCTGTGAACATGAAGCTCATGCTGCCTGCTGTACTGTGAGTAATAAAGTCTTTTGTCTCTGACCCAGGGGTCTCGTGTCTCCCGTCAGCATCCATGAAACTGTGGCAGGCTCACTTGTTAGGCTTGCAAGCAAAGGAAAATCTCAGACCCTCACCACTTCTTGACAGTTGGCCCTTACATCACCTCCATTTTACAGATGAGAACTCTGAGGCCCAGAGAACTGAAGTGTCATGTTCAAGGTCACACCACGAGCAAGTGACAGTGCTGGGATGGAAACCCAGACAGACTGGGGAAGGCAAAAGATCTGAGAGCAGGAGACTGGGGAAGGTAACAGCTGGTCGTGACAGGAGCGGAGGGCCCCAAAGATTCACAGAAGGTCGTGCCTCTCAGCCTCCCAACCCCACACACTCCCAGATGCTGCCGGTCCCCATATCCGGCTGCTGGGGCTGAGCAGCCAATTTGGGACTGCTGCGATATATTTAACGGTGAGTCACGCTCTCCCCCAGCAATCAGCCATGGCAGGCTCCAGAGGATACAGGGAGTATCTGTGGGAATCCATGCCCTAGGGTCTCCATGGCAACCCTACCAGACTCACTTGCCACCAGCTGGGATGCCAACACCTGAATCAAGGCAGAAAATACTCTCAAAGGCTGAGTGCAGCCAAGGATGAGCCGGCCTGCCCATTGCCCGTGGGGTCACCAGGGACTGGTACAGGGGTCATGAGGACGTGGTGATTAGGAAGTCTTGTGGGCACACAGGGAAGTACAGAGTCCCGCGTGGAGGCCTGGTGTTCCAGGCTTAATGTGATGAAGGTACTTGAGTTGATGGGTATCTTGGAGAGACTTCCTCTCGGTTTGTCGGTCTCTCTCATACCTACCCACTCTCACAAAGAACCCTCTGCATCTGTGGTTTCTAATCAAGTACCATTGTAACAGCCCAAGACTGATGGCAACACAGAGACCTGCCTTTCAGGATGATTCTGAGGACTTCAGAACCTACGACCAATCTCCATCCACAAATTCATGCATTCATCCACCCATCAACTTATGTTCTCAATTGTTCTTTTTGAATTAGACTCGGAGTCCTACAGGCCCCACATAGAGCTGGACTTGGTTCTTTCTCTGGCCTCACCTTGCTCCACTCTCTCCCCGTCTCACGCCACTCTAGCCCACTAGCCTACTAGCCTTGTTGTGATTCCTCAGACACACCAGGGTCTTTCCTGCCCCGGGGCCTTTCTACATGTTCTAATTGCCTAGAAAGTCCTTCCCCCAGGTAGTCAGAGCCTGACTCCCTCCCTCCCTTTAAGTCTTTGCACAAATCTCATCTCCTCAGAGAGATATTATCAAGACCACCCGAGGAGAGGGCACCCAATCCAGCTTCAGCTATAAGGCCAAATATATATATTTAAGACAGATTGTGACTTAGTTCCTTCTATCTGTAACAAGGAGAGGAAAACTAAAAATTGGTGACCTGTAAATCGAATCTGGCCCACAGATATGTCTTGTTTGGCCGAAATAGTGTCTTGAAAAAATTAAATTAGCTGCAAACATATATAAAATTTGGAAGTCTTCATTTTAAAGTCTCAATACTCAACTTCTGTTGAAACACGAGAAGATCAAGCTACACGTAGTTCCTGCATACAGAACAGCAACGGCCGGGCCGGGCTGAGCAGCGGCCAGCCCTTTAGACAGGCCCTGCGCACGCCCACCTGCCAGAGGCCGCTTCCTTTACTGCTGTGGTCCCGGGCGGCCCCTGAGACGCCTTGTGCTGACAACCCACATCTCTAGTCTGACGTCTCGAAGGGTCTTTGGTTTGGGATGAAGGGTATGGAGCATAGCAATGTTTTTGCTGCCATTGGTTAGAGTTGAATTTCTTGACTAACCCAGGCATTCTGGGAGAAGACACTGGGTCAGTAAAGGCCCAGGGGCATGAACACATTGGGCACGTTCTAGGACTGCTGCTGAGGAGTCTGGAGTGGGGAGAGGCCAGCATGTGATCTGGGGACAGAACTGGGAGGGCCCTGAATGCCTTGCTCTGTCATTTCACCTTCTCTGGAGGGTAGTGGGGAGCCACAGATGATCTTGGAGCAAGGATAGGGGCATGACCAGACAGCGTGAGCAGTGGTGTGGGGAAGTGGGAATGAGAATCGCCTTTGATATCAAGTCTGGCTCAGGGTTCTCTTGGGGCCAAACCCTAGCCCGGAATGTCTTCCACCAGCACCCTCAGCTCCCAGCAGCTCCCTCCTCGGGCTTTCTTATAATAACAGTGTATTAAATACAGACGTTCTGGTCCCCTGCCACAGATAGCTCAGCCACCCTTCCAGAGAGAAAACAAAAAGCGGTGCTTTTCCACGTCCATTTTAGGCTGCTGCCTACGTCTGTGCTCTTGGTGAGGAACACACATGTCTGGGGCCCCCTTTCTCGGCTGGGGCCTGGGTCTGGACCACCAAACTGGGTTCCTTCATGGGAAAGAACTAGCAGCTGTAGTAGAATCATGCACACTAGGCCCTGGGCTGTACGGGGACACTGGTGTCATTGAGTCCCAGGGACGTGGAGGTGAGGGACAGGTAGCTCATGCATCCTAGATGCTCCATCTTTGACTATTCTGAGCAGCTAGGAAGAGCCCACTCTATTGAGCCCTAAAGATGCTGCCTGGAACGTGGAAGTCTGTATTGTATGGCACATTTGTGTCCATTTGAACAATGGGCTGAGAGGAGAAGTAGGATGGATTCAGACCACCCATTTTACAGGTGATAAAACTGAGCCCTGAAAAGGAAACATGGTTTGCTGTAAATTATAGAACAGTTGGCCACAATCTGTGACTGAAAAAGCAGAATGTAAAAATCTCAGAGGGCGTGTACTTTGCCTTGGTCACAACCCAATCCCTATCACGTAACATAGTACCTGGCAAATAAGAAGACATTGATGAATATAATTTGGATGAATAAATAACATCTCTACAGCTGTTTTCAGCTTTTACAAAGACTTCTCACATACAGTCCCTCATTTTGACTGTCATTATTGTCTTTCAAGTCAGGCAGAGTATTTGTACTCATTTTCCAGGTGAGAAAATGGAGGTTCAGAGAGGTTTAGTTGCCTATCTGAGATCACACAGCCTGGAAGTGGCAGGGGCAGGAGGTGAATCCACATCTTACTGTGGGCTGGGCACCCCTTAGAATCTTCAGGTAGCGGAAGAGATCTTGGAAATGCCCAGCTATGAGGCAAAAAGCCTCGATTTCAAGGACAGCTCTGACCTGAATTATACTTACACAGTCTGAGGGGGGAGGGAGAACAAAAGCGTAGTTCCTCAAAATGTTAAGCAGAGTCACCATACGACCCAGCAGTTCTATTCTTAGGTGTATACCCAAGAGAGCTGGAAACCTGTATCCACGCAAAAACTTGTAGGTGCATGCTTATAGCAGCATTTTCCAAAACAGCCCCAAAGTGGAAGCAATCCACATGCCCATCAACTGATGAATGGATAAACAAAATATGATCTGTTCATACAATGGAATATTATTCCGTCTTAAGAAATGAAGTACTGACACACGCTACACCATGGGTGGACCTTGAAAACATTATGCTACGTGAAAGAAACCAGACACGAAAGGCCACAGGGTGTATGATTCCTTTCTATAAAGTGTCCAGAAGAGGCAAATAGATCGAGACAAAAAGTAGAGTAGCCGTTGCCAAGGGCTGAGGGAAAATGGCAATGGAGAATAATTGCTAATAGGGATGGGGTTTCTTTTAGGAACGATAAAAATGTTCTAAAATTAGATGGTGGCGATGGCTGCGCAACTCTGTGAGTATACGAGAAACTATTGAATTATACATCTTAAATGGCTGAATTTTATGCCATGTGGATTAGATCCCAACCAAACCATATTTATAAAACACCAAGAGAAGTATTTCCATGACAACGGAATTCTAGAAGGGGGAACACACAAACGAGAAAACGCCTGCAGCATGTGCAGGCTCATGCTGTCTTCCTGGTAAGTCAGGAGAAATTTCAAGCCAGGATTTCAACCCTGGGCCCCAAGGATTCACCTGAGGGCTTGTCCCCAGGGACATGGAAGTCTGCAGGATGCCTCCTCTAGGTAGCTCGCCCAGGTCTCCCGACCAGACATGAGAAAAGGAGCGCAGCGTGATGACTGGGCATCACTTGGTGTCCTGGCACTCTGCTTGTGAGATATTACCGAAGCCATGCACAGCCGTGCTGAGTGGGAGGGGGCACCCTCCCCCCCCCCATCATCCAGGCAAAGAAATGGAGGCTCAGTGAGCGTAATGACTTGCCTGTGGTCGCATAGCCAGGTGTGACACTCTCAGCTACATTACAGTACATGGGACTTACTTACCCAGACTGGGACTGGAGGTCACTTGCTGAGGGACCTGGTGAAGTTCGTCGGTCCATGTGGGCCTTGGTTTCCACATCTGTGCCATGAAATCCCAGCTCACCCCTTCACTGTCCTGGTGGGGCTTCCGCCAGAACATCCTCACCTGACTCTGATATAATTATTCTCCATATTTCACCTAATTTCATTGAGCAAAGCCAAACCTCTTTTCTCAGGGTCCCACCTGCCCAGGGATTCGAGGTGAGATCTGGGCTGTGTTTCTTGACTCCATCTTCCTAAAACCTGGCACGCTGCTTGTCCGCTGTCGGTGCCACACACACTTCTCAAATATCCCTGATGTCGGGGTTCAAGAAAGAAGGCAAGGTTGCTGCTTTGTGAAGCAGTTGCATGAAGGGATGTCATAGGCTTTCTTTCCTCAGTGCTAAATGAGATGCTTTTCAGAGACCTCCCCACCGCCCCACTCCTTTACCTCTGAGACTTTAGGTTTAGCTTTGGAGTTTGCAGGCCTTAGAATAAGTTCTCACCAAGGTATACAGGCAGAGCTACAAACACATACCCTTTCATGTTTTCATCCATCCATTCTCCCATCCACCCACCCATCCATCCATCCATCCACCCATTTCCCCATTGACTTAATTAATTCAACAACATTTATTGAGGGCCTACCATGTACCAGATACGATGTTAGCCACTGAGTTCAGCGAAAGAAAAGATAAAACAAGCTCCTTGTCCTCATGGAACTCACAGTCTCATGGAAGAAAACAGACCTTAGGAGGCACACAAAATACCAACATATATTGGAATGAATGTCACCAAAGAAAAGCTCAGATTAATAAGGGGGACCTAATTTCTACTGAGGGATAGGGGAATGCTCTCTGGGGAAGTTACTATGCGATATAAAGTCTGAAGTATGATTTATGATTTATCCGCGAGGAGTGCTCTTGGTTTAAGAAGTAGACAATGCTGAATAAAAGATGCTCAAATAAACAGGATTTATTATCACACATAACAAAAAGTCCTGAGATAGGGTTACACTATCATTGAGGAACACAACTCTATCATCAAGGATCCAAGTTTTCTCCCATCTGTTCTGTCATCCTCAAAGGACTGGCTCCATTCCTGGGATGGCTTGCCCCATGGACCCAAGATGGCTGCCATTGCTCTGGCCATCATGTGAAGAGATGACCACATCCAAGAGCAGGAAGAAGAAATCCTCTCATCCTCCTGTCATTTTTAGATAGAGGAAAACCTTCCCAGAAACTCCCCAGCAGGCTTGATGGGTGGCATCACATGTCTACACCTAAACCATCACTAGCAAAAGAAATAGGGCTACCATGATTGTCTCAAAACAGTAGTTCTTACCCAAGGGCGTTTTTTCTCCTCAGGGGACATTGCAGGACATTTTTGGTCATAATAATTGTGTGTGTGTGTGAGATTTACATCTTGTAGGTAGAGGCCAGGGATGCTGTTACGCATCCTATAGTGCACAGTACAGCCTCCACAGCACAATTATCCAGATGTCAACAGTACCAAGGTTGAGAAGCCATGCCTTAGGCCAATCAGAACCAAATCCTGAGTCATGGGGCACCAGACAGAAGGAGGTGGGGGAATCAGTTAGGGAAGTTTTCCTGGCAGCTAAAATAGTTCAGCTGCGTCTAGAAAGATGGACACTGGCCAAGCCAATGTGGATGAAGAGAAACGCCGATGGTCCCTTCCACCTTTCCTGCATCTCCCGGTGGGATGTGCTCCCATGTGGGCAGGGACCCACCCCCTCAGCGCTTCATCCCCATTCTTAGTTCAGTGACTGTCACAGTGGTGGTTCAGCATGCTGCTGTTAATAAATAAATGGAGTGGAGAAGGAGACCCACTCTTGACAGTGAAGGCCCAACTCTGGAAATTCCTGGCTGTCACACAGGTTGAACGCTGTGGACAATGTTCTAGAAACATAGGAGGAGAAGTCAGCCAGCACTAGCAAGATCCCAGAAAACAGCTCAATCCCCTCCTTGTACAGCTGGGGAAACCAAGGCAGAGAAGGCAAGACCACAGCCCAAGGTCACTCTTTAACTTGGGAGCAGATACAGGCCAGAATCCATGTGACACTTACCAAACCTAGGCTCAACACCAACAGGTAGATCTGGAATGATGGTTTAGGGATAAATCATCCAGCTAATTGGCTTGTGGTTCCTAAATCCGAATCTGTTTTGGGAACTTGGACACATCCTACTTCCCAGCTCCTCACAAAGCTGTCTTCCTGGATTCACTTACCTCCTGACCCCAAAAAGATGCTGAGCGGGGCGTGGCCGGCGACCTGCCCCTACTCAGAACGCAAAACGGCCACTGGCTGGCCAACCAAAATGGCCGGCCGTGGACATGTTTTATTTGGCCCACACAGTTCTTTAAAAAAGTATTATTTGCCTTCTTTGCCAACAGTAAAGATAATTGGGACAGTGTGCCGATGATCCAAAGTTCCCACTTCTCTTAGGTAATCAGAAGGTTTGGTGCCCATTTTTTTTTTTCTCCACATGGCAGCTACTTGCTGGGACTGGGAGGTGGCTGTCCCTTTTTAGTCAGGACAGCTCTCCATTCCACCCCCGTGTCCTGGCACGTCCGTCAATCACGGAGAGGCATTCTGAGACTGCCACCCAGCATGAGTGGGCGAGGCCCATGGGCTGGGCAGGACTGTCCCCTCCTCTCTCAGAAGGAAGCGCCTGGGTGACCATGGCAACAGGCTGCTGTTTGTACCGCATCTTCCACCTGCCACCGAGAGATGACAGCTCCATCTCTCTTCTCTGCTCAGGCAACTTAGGTCCCCAGCACCCCCAAAACCTCAGAGCCAGAAGGTGGGAGGGGTGTGATCTGTCTTCTCCAGTCTGGGCCCCAAAGGCAGATGCCCCCCCAAACACCCCCATTTGTTCAACCAACCCCGAGATGGGGTGGCAGGAGGGGCTGGTTTAGATCCCATCTTATATAAAAAGACCAGGGCCTGCTGGATTCCAGATAGAGGAAGGCGTGGGTGTCGGAGCCGGGTTTCTGTTTCTGGGCAAACGTTCGCATCCCCCATGCCTCCCTCCCCTTCACTTCCTCTGGACACAAAGCACAGCCTCTCCTTGCAGCTCACACAGCCACCTTCCCCTCAGCCGTGACCCCCGCCCTTGGCCAACACCCCGGTGTCCCCCGCCTGTGTCTAGGCTGCTTACAGAATCAGAAGGAAACCAGGGAATGAAATGAGAAGATCCGTCAGAAGCAAGGAAGTGCCCCACGCACCATTTCCCTTTGAAATGAAGAGGCTGAAAGGCAGAAGGGCAGCGGAAACGAAAACCTTGAGAGAAAGAGGCTCCAGGAGCAAGTGCCAATGAGCACCCAGGTCCCCTCCTGGGAGTGTCGTCTATAAATATTAATGGCCGTAATCATCGGGTATTAGTCATAATGCCTTGTAAATTAAGGTCATTTTACTGGGAGTAAATAGCTGCGTTAATGGCAGCAAAAGGCTGCGTGCCAGGTGAGGCCGGCTACGGGGATGGCATAAATCAGAGGAGACAGGTCCAACCTGTGAAGTGGGGTGGCGAGGGGACAGGGGTGTGGCCGACCCTTCAAGGTCTGCAGTCCCTCATGCAGACAGGGCCCTGGGGCAGATCTGCTCTCACAAGGCCCAGCAGGGCCAAGTGTGCACCTGCAGGCTGAGGGCAGAGGGCCGTCATGGGTCACTGTGGCCTTGATGGCTTTGCTGTGTGACGCAGCCCCTTCTCTTCTACCTCCTGTCCCCTCTTGTCTTCATTTTCCTTCTCTGCTGCCTTCCTGCCAGGGCTGCCTTCTCCCGTAGGCCCAGGAGCCCTGGAGCCTGGGGGGCTCACGAGACTGCTCAGATCCCCTGTCCAGTGTTTTAATTTATTTTATCATTAGCGGGGAGGGAGAGGAAATGAGCTTTTAGACCAGAGGAAATGTCTTCATCTGTAATACGAATGCATTCACCGTTATGCCACGCAGCCAAAACACTAAGGTTAAATTTTTTTTTTTAGAACAGCAAAAGAACCCAGGTCTCACAAAATTCGCAAGGTGGTCCTGCTGTTTGCCATCCCCTCTTCTTCCTCCTCCATGTCCCTCCTCCCGACTTCCTTCTCCCCCTTCTCCGCATCCCGCCCCTCCTCCCACTAACCTTGGGATCTTAAGCAATCAGCATTGCCTTATGGAGCCTCAGCTTCCCAGGCGAAAAAGGGCTAATAATAATAATAACAACGATTAAGTGAAATAACATCAGGGAAAGCTTTTGACACAAAGCAGTGTTCAGCAGCCATACTCCCCTTCCTTTCTAGGAGGTTCTGGTATCTTGGGAGTCAGAGGCGTGATTTATCTGAAACTCCCCCCATGCTAAATGCACCGTGGGGCGCTCCTCTCTCTCTCCTCTCCCCCTTCCAGCCATTTCCATTCCTCTAAAGGGTAAATGCTTTTCTTGACCCTACGAGAAAACTCACAAGGCACGCGATGGATTAGACTGGATAGATCGAATACTGCCTCTAAATTCCAGTGAAAGAAAGCATCCACTCCAGCAGGAGAGGGGGGCCTCCCAGCTCCCACGGTGCAGAAGCCAGTGCAAGATGAAATCGCGGGGCCCCTCGTTTAGACATTATTATGAATTTCAAGACGGGGGAGCAGAGGGTTAAATAAAGTGTGGGGCCCTACTGGGCAGGAACCTGCCTACTGCAGGGGCTGGGCCCCCTGCTGCCAGCACAGAGCTGCAGGGCTGAGGGTGTGTGAGGCGTGTGTGTGTGTGTGTGTGTGGGGGGGGGGGTAGTGAAGGCCAAGAGGCTGACTGGTTCCCCATCCCCTTGCTCTGCTGTTGCCTAGCAGTGCCTGGCACATAGTAGGTGCCCAACATGCTCGCTCACTCACCGTTCACTCATTCATTCTGCCCAGTGTTGGGCCCACAATGTCAGGTGAGACCTGTCCCTATGGTGGTGGTGGGGAGGGGTGGGCAGCTGGACATCTAGGTCAGACTTGCCTAGATGTGGGTGGACTTGCTCCTTGAGGTCTGTGCCCCTCCCGATCTTCTCCCTCCTCCAACTTCTCCCACTCGAGGGAAGGAATGATCCCTGGCCATAAGCACCCCCAACCCCACCAATCACAAACATCATAGGCAGGGAGTAAACATAAAAGGAAATAATAGTCAGAATGATCAAAGCCAGCATTGATCAAACACCTCTGAGGTGTCGTTCCAAGTACATGATCTAACAGCCTATTGTAATTCTCACAACAACCTTCTGCGGTGGGTCCTATGATGACCTTCATTTGGCACAGGAGGAAACTGAGGCAGAGAGGCAAAGTCACTTGTCCAAGGTCACACAATCAGAGAGTGGCAGAGAAGGGCTTCAATGAAGGCTGATGTTAGACCAGGGAAGGGAAAGGGGTGGGGGGTGTCCTGTAGCCTGTTCCAGGCCTCTAGGCAGGATGCCCGCAGACCCCTAGGATATGCCTTTTCCTGGGCGTGGGGTAGAGAGCAAAGGTGACAGAAGAGGGTGGCCCCCAAGAGAACACTGGGTTGAAAGTCCTAAAACCTGTTAGAATCTGGGCTCTGCCACTAGGTCAACCTGGAAGGTCACTCACCCTGATTTGTGCTGTCCCCAACTTTGCTGACAAAGTTACACCTTTCCTTCTCTCCTTGCACACCAACACACTGGCTTCCCTGCTGTTCCTAGAATCTACCAGGTCATTCCCACCCCAGGACCTTTGCACTTGCTGTTTTCACATATGGAGACCTTATGCAGCTATTCACACGGCTCCTTATTTTTCTAGGTTTAAGTTCAAGGACCAAGTAGCATGTGTGCTGGGGGAGTCTGATGTGTCTTGTCTGTGACACAGAGGCCTGCTCGGTGTGCCCCACCTGGTAATATGTGTACAGTGCTTCAAACAGCACCTGACGCTTGGTAAATACCACACAAGTGTGTGGTTCTATTACTGTCACCTAAATGTGCAGCCCCTCCTCCTGTCACGCAGCTCCCCTTTCCTTCTCTCTCTCTCTTCACTGCACTTACCCTTCCTGGAATTATCTTAGATGGTTGTCTGCTGTGTGCTCTCTGTCTCTCTCATCACTGGGCAAGCTCCATTGGGTTGGGACTTTGTCTCAGTCACTTTGGGTCCCCAGAGTCAGCACAGGGCTCAGCTAGTGTCCTGAGGACAGGAAATCACCTGAGTCTTGCTTTCCTCACCTGTAGAAAGGAGGTAATGGCAGCTCCCACAAAGGCAGAGGAGCAGATAGAAGGAGGGGAGACCCTGCCAGGGTTCCGTGACCACAGTGATGTCATGGTTCCTAGAGTTTAGCCCAAAAAGCTGTCCACAGCTGCCGGCCGGCAGCCCAGGGTATTGGGACTTGGCGCTCACCAAGGCTTTTCATACCCAGCTGGTCACCGGCTGCCTGAGTCAGCACCGAGGCCTGGCCTGGCCATCTGGCCTGAGCCAGGAGGCTCCCCAGCCTCAGACAGCATCCTGGGGCTCCCCTGGGCTCCAGGCTTCAGCCTCGACTTGACCTGGAGGGCGGCCAATGGGATTCAGCCACACAGACCCCTGATTGGACCCTTGCTTCAGAGCGCACTACTCAATTCACTGCTCCCCTGCCCAAGGTCATGGCAGGTAAACTGGTGGGACTGAGATTTGAACCAAGGTCTGTCTGATGTCAAAGCTGTGTTTCTAAACACTTATGTGACACTGCTTCCCAGGCAAGCTGGATTCCAGAGACTCCCAGCAAAGAGGGAAGAGTAAATGTGACCTGGATGTTGGTTTGATGCTGGGTGGAGCTGCGGAGAGACCCATGTGTGCCTCAGGCTGGCTTCCAGCTCAGCTCTGCCATGCCTCCCAGTGTGAGTGAGTCCTGTCCCCTTTCTGGGCCTCGGTTTCCCCGTTTATAACACGGACAGCTTGGAGTTGTGGGTCTCTCAGAACCTTTAACATTCTGTTTCTGGAAAATCCCCATGTCTGAGGGTCTCCAGGGAGCTGCTTTTTGGCTCCCTAAATGGTAACCGTCTCCTGAGCAACTTTTCCTCCATTCCTGACCAATCAGAGGTCAGCAGCATCCAGGGGGTTCTATTTCTATCTCAGGACAGTGGTCACACTCCCTGGGGGAGGCTGGGCTGCAGGAGCCGGGAACAGCCTGGCTGGCCTGTGTTCTCTGCAGCACACATCTTCCAGCTCTGATACCCGAATTCTCAGGGCAACCATTCCACTTATGGCCTCATATACCAAGCGCTTACCTAGGTCAAGCAGTTGCCAAAGGGCCTTACAAACGTGATACACACAAGTCTGGAAGAGAGGGACTACTCTTACCTCCATATTGCAGACAAGAAAACGGGTACAGAGAGTTTAAACAACTTGCCTAAGATAACTCAGTAAATGGCAGGCCAGGGTTTGGCTCCAGAAGGTCTGGTGTCAGGAATGTGTGCTCTTAACATAAGGTTTCTCCACCTCAGCACTGTTGACTTTTTGGAGGATTCTTTGCTGTGAGCCTGTTCTGTGTGTTGTAGGACATTTAGCAGCTTCCCTGATCTCCACCCACTAGCTGCCAGGGGCATCCATCCCCCTGGGTGTGAGAACCAAAACTGTTTCAGACGTTGCCAAGTGTCCCCGAGGGGACAAAATCGGCCCAGACTGAGAACCGCTGCCTTAACTGCAGCTCTAGAGGAATGGATGCTGGTCTACCTGGGGACTCAGCTTCCTGAGCCCAGCTGAGGCTCCTGGGAGGCACTGCCGAAGGCCGAGAGAACCTTTGCAAGAGGATGACAGGAAAAGTTGGTGAGAGGCACAGTGGACAGCTGAGAAAATGCTTGGCTGATGCAGTGGGTTTAGAGGTCAGCTGTGTGACCTTGGGCAAGTGGCCTGACCTCTCTGAGATGGTCTTCTCAGCCAAAATCAGAGATAACTGCCTGCAGAGTTGAGGCGTGAAGCTTCATTATCATGACGGGCGAGGAAACGTGAAAACTGGAAACTACCTCAATACAGGGCCTGCTTCAGTATATTATGGTACGTCCACGGCATGGAGATGATGGAGCCATTAAGACAAGTGAGGCAAATGTGTTTTTGTGGATGTGGAAAGATCGCTAAGATTTATTCATGCATTAATAGTTGAAAAGCAAGGTCCAGGACAGTATGTATGACATAATCTCATTGGTGTTAGAAAAAACTGAACTTGCACCATATCCTTATTGAAAACCTACCATTTGCCAGGGCCTGTTCTAAATGGTGGGACTACAGCATTGGACAAAAGAGATAAAAATCTATTTCCATGGAGCTCATGATTGTGAATATAAATATACAAGCACGTGAAGATTTTATAAGGAAGTATAAGAAAACGGTCTCTTCTGAATCTAGAGATGTAGGGGTGAGATTTCGATCTTTCCATTGTATACTGTCCTGTATTGTTTGCGTTGTCTTTACTGTGTGCATGGATTCATTTTAATTGTCAGTTTTTAAAAGATTGGATCAAGGAATTAGAGAGAAGGCAGGGCGCCGTGCCTGGCCCACTCCAAATGATTGTTTTTATTATGCTCATGTATCCAGTGACTGTTTCTTGAGCACCTACTATGTGCAGGTACTGTGCTGAGTGTTGGGGACACAGTGGTGAGCACGTTCATGTGTATATCTATCCTGGAAGAAAATGCATCAGCAGAATCCTGTCTTTAAGGAAGGGAGGTCAGACAGCAGCCTGCCTGGGAGCTGTGCAGGATTCTATTATCAAGAGGAAGTGCCACCAGGAGGAAGGGACTGTGCCCTCTCCCTCCCTGCAAAGCATTACTCATTCCCCACCCCCCTTGGCTTGGCGCCTGTCCTCACAGCAGTGCTGTCTGCCCCTCAGATGGCTGAGATCTGCCCCTGCTACTGGGAATCAGCCCCAGTGTCTGCACAAGAGTGCAAACATTTGACAAGGGTCCCCCACGGTGCTTCCAAGGTTGGCAGAGCTTGACATATTGGGAGAACGTCCTGTGGCCTCATTGAGGAATAATGTTTCCTCCTTAAGACCCCTGGGCAGTTCCCAGAAACTGGGGGTGGGGGATGGGGTGAGGAACACACATCCATCATGCCTTCCTCATCCCCACCGAGGGCAAACATTTGAAATCCAGGGAACTGAGCAGAGGCTGAGTTTTACACCCACATCCTCTCCCTCCTCTGGGCAGCGAAGGGCTTTAGCTTCTCTGGTGGGTGGAAGGGTGGATGGGGAGAGAGAAGTGTGGTTGCTGAGGCTGGGTGGGCACACTCCAGATGTGTGTCACTGCAGCCCCACCACTACCTAGGACAGCCTGTGAGCTGTGTCCTTGCTGGGGAGCCAAGAGTCAAATACCCAGTGAGCCAGTCAGTGGGATATGGGGCTGGAAAAACAGCCAGTCAGTGTACCAGCCATCTTGTCAGTTAGACACAGAGAGAGGCACATGGTCAGAGAGCCAGGAGGACAGATGGATGGTCAGTCAGTCAGTCAGACCAGGAATGAACAGAGAGACCTTCTGTCATCATCTATGAGTCAGATACAACAGACACCCAGCAGACAGACAGACAGACAGACATGGAGAGAGTGAGCCAGGCAATCAGTCAGGCTGGGAGAAGAAGAAATGAGCTCATTCACGGAACCACGGCCAGCCAAATACTCTGAAAAACAGACAGCCAAACAGACTGTCCGCCAGGCAGACAGACATGAAGACAGGCAGAGCATCCGTCAGTCACTCAGCCCTGGGCCAGACACCCGTCAGACTTTCAGAAAGGTGTTTACACTAGGAAATGGCCAGAAAGGCATTGGTATGCACTTAAATACAGTAAGCAATTACTTAAGAGGTTCTTGGAAACTGCGACTTTAAGCAAAATGACATATATCAGAGCCAACTTGATCATAGACTGATTGATAGAACCAAGCGCTAAGTCCCTACGGCATATTTCTGGTCACAAACGCTTCACCGAACTCCTAAATACAGACACCAAACACTTGTACTCTGAAACACTGAAAGAAATGTGAGCTGTATGGACATTTAAGGAAGATTAATAAAAACAAGTCAAACCATTCCTTTCCAACCAGCTGATTCCAGTTCAGGATTCAAGGGAGGCTGGAGCCAGCCCCAGCCACTCAGGACACCCTTCCGTTGCAGGGTATGTCACCCCCACCCCCACACTGAGATGGAGACAATGCAGACACACCAGTGAACCTTGTGTGCACATTCGTGGGATTTGGGAGGAAACGAGTCCCTGGAGAAAAATCTACAGACCTGGGAGACTGTGCAAACTCCACACGGACACTAGCCCTGGCCGGGAATCAATTTTTTTTTTTTTTGGTCTCATCAATGTTATAACATGGTGATGTTGAAGGAAGCGACTTCATCCAAGAACCTGCTGTAGTTGGATACAATAGTCCGTCAGACAGACAATCAGACAGTCATCTGTTTAGTTAGTGCTCCAACAAGGCAGTCAGACCGGGAGCCAGTCGGTTTTGCATCCACTCAGATACCCAGTGTTCAGTCAGACATGGAGCCAGACAAACAGTTGATCACCTATTCAGTCAGACACACAGCAGCCAGACAGACGAGTTAGTCAG
This sequence comes from Craseonycteris thonglongyai, assembly GCA_004027555.1. Lineage (NCBI taxonomy): Eukaryota > Metazoa > Chordata > Mammalia > Chiroptera > Craseonycteridae > Craseonycteris > Craseonycteris thonglongyai. Next base: position 912 of record PVKE010004993.1, on the reverse strand, counting down.
ACACTGAGGTGGACAGAAAGACACAATCAGGCCGCCATTCATCCAGCTAGTCAACCATGCAGGAGGACACCCAGGCAGGAGGATAGACAGACCAACAGTGAACTAGGCATGTAGTATGTTCGTTATTCGAACAGATTGTCAAGGAGGCAGGCAGCTGTCTCGCCAGGCACTGAAACTCTTCGCCTGTCGGTTGAGTTGAGAATGAAGCACAATCCGACACTATCAGTCAGACCCAACCTCCCCCCGGACTAGTGACTCAACTGGCCATTACAATGACATCCGGCCTGGGCCGGGTTGTAACTGAACCCTGTGAGGGATGTTGGGAAATGAGACAGGTGAGCTCACAGAGTAACTGGGGCATCTGAACACTCCTTTCAAGACCTGATACAGCCCCCTAAACAGTCAGGGAAAGTTTCCTGGAAAAGGAGGTAGGAGGACCAGGCTCAGCAGGCAAGAGCAAAGCATTCTGGGCAGGCTAGCTACCCAGCTCCCAGCCAGGATTTCAGACAATTTTCCTGTCTTGTTTCCCCTTTCCCTACCACCAGCCCTCTGTTAGCTTTGGGAAAGGGGCCCACACATGTCCCCTCACCTCTTTATCCTTCCCATGCCCTTCCCCACCTTGGAGCCACCCCCTTCTCCTTCTGAAGCACATGGAACAGCTTACTATTTTTTTTTTTTTTATATCTTTTTATATTTATAGAGAGTAATTATTTTATCTTCAGTGCATATTTATTTCTATTTTACTTTTGACAGATAGAGAGAGAGACAGAGACAGAGACAGTCAGAGAACCAAACTGTGGGAACTCCCCAGTTCAGCACGTGGGTCCTGCCTGGGCCGGAGCCGGGATTCGATCCTCGGTCCTCATGGCCTCAAAGCGAGCGCTCAACCCGCTGAGCCGTCCCGGCTTTCCC